>CM031378.1:87804873-87930835 GCA_018208015.1 Medicago ruthenica | reverse complement strand
AAAACCCTTTTGTGACGATGAGGATAAGATTAGGTCATCGCAACCATTGTCGGTTCGGGAGTCGGTTACGCGAGGAAGGTATTAGCACCCCTCACGTCCGTTTACTCACGGGAACCTTCTATTTGGTTAAAGCTTGAATTGTTTTTAATACTTTGCGTGCATTCATTTATGTTAAAATATAATAAAGGGGGGAAAAGAGATAAAAACAAAACGAAGAAAAAAAAGTTTTTTATTATTTGCGCTTGACAAGATGTCGATCTTGCTCCCGTATCTCCTCCCGGTAGTCGGAGAATTCAAAGCATACGTAGTTCTTTGGTAGAAAACGTATATGTGTTGGTTGATTTTAATTGGACGATGTTTTAACCAAATTCTTGCGATTAAACCGTAGCTTGTATGCTCGCGCTTGGAGACTTATTAAGCGTTGCTTGTTGCTCGCGCTTTGGAGACTTATTAAGCGTGTTTCGTGAATCACATTAGAATTGTTAAAAGGTACGTCTGTTAGGGTAGAGGGTTGATTGGTCGCTATGGGACCAAGGGAGGTACAATGGACTCATACGAGTCAATCATTGACCGAGTGGACTCCGAAGAGTCGGGGATTGTTCGATTGATCCACTGAGATCAAGAACGGGTACAATGGACTCGGACGAGTCGAACATTGACCGAGTGGACTCCAACGAGTCGAGGGTTGAGTCTAATGGCCAACGGGGGACCAAAGGTTTGGATTGACCACAAGGGCCAAGATTTGGTTTGGTTTGGGTTGTACATATTAAAAAAGGGAATGACGATTGTCCGAGCGACGAGACATACGTCACGCATTCGTACAATCGGGGCGATGGAGAGACATACGTCACACCATCCCCTTTTTCATTCATGTTTTTGGGTTGAATTCTTTAGAAATCCCAAGGTAAGTCAAACATTTGGTTTAAAAACCCAAATTGGGAAGGTTTAGCAAAGTTGCAGAAAACGCGCAAGTTCGTCTCATTTTGCGAAAATGCGAACGTAAACGGTTGTATGTTCATCTTTGAGTTTTGAACCTCATGAACAATATTTATTGTTCAAGTTTAGATTGAAAGGCTGAACATAGCTTGTTTGTTCATGTAGTTTTTGAAAGTTTGGGAACATAACTTGCTTTAACAAGTTATCATCAAAATGATCGTACGAACTTGTGGATTTTGCCAAAAAATATGCAAAAACTTTGTTATGGTTTGAAGAACATAGGTTTAAAAACTCTTAGGTTCTGAGCTCTGGGGCTAGAACCTCAAAAATTGTTGTTTTGACACAAAAACTCAGGTTCTGAGTTCTGTCATGGTCGCACTGCGACCATGACTTCGCACTGCGAAGCATGCGAAATTTTGGGTTCAGAAACAACTTCTGAACACCATCAGGACCTATAGAGGGGTGAAAGGCTTTGAGTTTTTTTGGGTGAAAAGGCTGGACAAACCAGTTTTGATGTTTTGAAAACCTTGGGATTTCTTTGGAATTCAAAGGGGTTTTTTAGGAACAAAGAGGTTTGAGCCAAAATAGCTATGCAAACACAATTATAAATGCAAGATAATGCTTTAGAAACTTACAGAACTCCTTAGCAAAGCTCCAGCTGCACTTGATTTGATTTGGTTGAAGGCTTTCACAAAGGTTTGAATATTGGTGATAGTTTTGGAACTTTGGAAGCTTTGTGTTGGATGGTTTGTTTCTGGTTATTTGTGGAGATTTGTAGGCTAAAATGAGTAGAGTTTCTGCTCTTTTAATGCTGTTGTTCACTGTGTTGTTCCTTTGGGCATTGCCTTCTATTTATAGGCCAAAACCAAATCTTTGTCATCATTACACACATCCCAAAATTCAGCTGATTTGTGGCCAAGATCAAGCTGAATCCCTTTGCATTAAATGCTAATGGATAGAGGCAACCTTGCCTTGTACCAAGGGGGCAAAATCCAGTCTGATTTCAGCCACAAATTCAACCAATTCTAGAAGGTAATGAGGAAGAACAAAGCTGATTTGCAATTGGCTAATGCTTGGGGATCAATCCTTGCAATCTCAAATGGTTGGTCAAGGGAAAACGTGCACTGTAATGTGCAGAGATTGAAGGATGAAAAAGGCTAAAATTGGCTGGTGTGGAGAGGGTGAAAAGCTGCTGCAAAACAGAGTAGGCAATCATGGCTTTTTCAAGTGAAAAAATCCAGCTGGTTTGACTGGTTTTGGGGGAGCAAGCAGGAGGAAAGTCCTCAAGCAGGTGGCTGGCAACCTTGTGGTGGTTAGCAGGTCCACATGGGAGAGGCTAGAGCTGCCCAAGGGCAAGCCCACTTGCTTGTCACATGCTAGTTTGGAAGAAAAAGCTTCCAACCTTGGCATTAATGGCAAGTCCTTCAACTCTGGCTTTGCTTGGCCCAATTAGCCATGAATGCTACTTAAAATAAATATGGAAGTGATGTGCAACAGATTCTGGAATTAAATCAAAGAACCAAAAATCTGCAGAAAAATCGCAGACTTCGCAGTGCGAAGTGAGCTTCGCAGTGCGAAGTCATCATTTTTGAAATGTTGACTTTTCTGTTGACTTTTGTTGACTTTTGACTTTTTTTTTCCCTCTTTTGATTCTCTTGATTTTGTTTTAAAATGCGTAGGACAAAATTAGGGTACTACAGCTGCCCCTACTTAATTGTGTCTTCGCATAGAGTGCGTGAGTGCCGAGGGCATCTCATGAACTCTTTGCGGAGATCAATTAAGTAAAAAGAAAAAGAAGGACCCGAATTTTGTCCTTCACGAAATGCAAATGTAATGGTTGGAAAAGGTTGATCGTATCCAGCCGCTACACTGGAGGTAGATCCACTGGGGGAATGAAGGTAATCTTATCTAGGCATTGCTTCTAGAGGTCGATTCCTGAGGATGATGATTTACTCTAGGATGTCACTAGAGGTGGAACATTGAGGTAGGTGATCTTATCTAGGTACTGCTTCTAGAGGTCGATACCTAGTGGAGGTTTACTCTAGGTACTGCTTCTAGAGGTGAACATTGAGGTAGGTGATCTTATCTAGGTACTGCTTCTAGAGGTCGATACCTAAGATGGAGGTTTACTCTAGGTACGCTTCTAGAGGTGGAACATTGAGGTAGGTGATCTATCTAGGTACTGCTTCTAGAGGTCGATACCTAAGCTAGGTTTATTCAGGTACTGCTTCTAGAGTGAACATTGAGGTAGATCTTATCAGGTACTGCTTCTAAGGTCGATACACTGGAGGTGATCTACTCTAGGTACTGCTTCTAGAGATTGATACCTAAGCTAGGTGATCTTATTCAGGCACTGCTTCTGAATCGTCGATTCCTAACGAGCTGCGGTCTTACCCTAAATAGGTGCCCCTGGTTGAATGTTGATGGATGTTGGTGAATATGTGATACTCACTGGAGAACCCTTGTTGAGGATGCATGGCTTATGAAATGAAATGCATGTGTATGAATGATTTGTATATGCATGCATGAATGACATGATGCATGAATTGTGTGATGTGTGGGAGATTGGTTGGGGGTGCCGAGCAAAGTCGGTCTTGTTTGTGGTTGTGCCAATGATAGTTGGGCTCTCTTTTTGTGTTTGTTTTTGGTTGGTCGGTTTGGAAGGACAAGGTCCTTTGCCTACATACCCAAAGGGGATCAAAACCGGTGTAGTTCGAGCCTAAGCCCGAAAATTTGTGTGGGTTTGCCAATAATGATTGGACTTTTGTTGGGGTTGAGACTCCCTGGGGAGTATCAATGAGGTTTGGCTTATGGGGATAAAGGATCATTTTGGAAGCATGATCGATATCCGGCCTTGTTTGGTGTTTGGATGTTTAGGGTGTTTTACTGGGGATTTTGTTCCGCTTGACCCTTGGTTTTGCTTTGCGCTCCGTGTGCCGCGAGTTACACACTTGCCTTTGCTAAGGAGCATAAGTCCTTTGGTGCAATATTTGGTAGGAATTACCGCAATTCTTTCAGAATTCACGAAGATTCAAAATAAAGCAAAGTTTGTTTGTTTTTTTTCTTTTTGGAAGAAAAATTCTTTTGTTTATTTCCCATGTTTTAAAGCATTTTCATCATGAATAAACAAAATTTTATGCGCTACTGGGAACATAAAATAAAAAGGAAATTTATTCATGCAGATTTGACCTCTTGAATGGGTAAAAATACACAAAGTGAGAAGTGCGATAGAGAAAGACAGAAAAAAGCAAAAAGAAAATGGTTGGTTTTGGCACAACACATGCTATTTCCTTATGACTTCGAGATTTTCGTTTGTTGGAAGATGCTGACTAGACCGATTCTTCTCCTCTTGAATCTTGTCCGGAGCTTGGATGCTGCAGTCATTGCCTTTTCCTCTCTTTTTTGTTAACCCCTAACTTTTGCCTGGACCGCTCTTTCGAGTTTTCAATCCACCGGGGTGTATTTCCTTTTTTGATGTCCTTAATTTTTGCCTAGACCCGCCTTTTCAGGTTTTCAATCTAGCAGGACGCTCTCTATTGCCTAAACCGCCCTTTCAGGTTCTCGATTTAGCGAGCTTTTTTCTTTTTTTTCTAGGCATAGTACCTCTTGACTGCATCGGAGTTTATTGAGAGTGGGAACTCCTCTCCGTCCATAGTGGTGATGATCAGGGCCCCGCCTGAGAAAGCTTTCTTTACCACGTACGGCCCATCATAGCTGGGAGTCCACTTCCCTCGGGGATCTTTGTGGATAGGTAATATCTTCTTGAGCACTAGGTCTCCTTCTTCGAATTCTCGAGGACGGACCTTCTTGTCGAATGCTCTCTTGAGCCTCCTTTGATAGAGTTGGCCATGACATATTGCCGTCAGACGCTTTCTCCTCTATGAGATTCAGTTGGTCGAACCTTGTTTGGACCCATTCAGTTTCTTCTAGCTTGGTTTCCATCAAGACCCTTAGCGAAGGAATTTCCACCTCTACGGGGAGAAACAACTTCCATACCGTATACTAGGAGAAGGGGGTTGCCCCAGTTGAAGTGCGAATGGCTGTTCTGTAGCCATGTAGCGCAAAGGGAAGCATCTCATGCCAATCCTTATATGTTGTCACCATCTTCTGGATGATCTTCTTTATGTTCTTATTGGCTGCTTCTACCGCACCATTCATCTTTGGTCGGTAAGGGGGAGGAATTATGGTGCTCAATCTTGAAATCTTTGCAATAACTCCTTCATTGTCTTGTTGTTTAGGTTTGCCCCATTATCGGTGATGATTTTGTGGGGAGTACCATACGGCAAATGATTTCCTTCTTGATGAATCGGGCTACCACTTGTTTGGTTACGTTTGCATACGAAGCTGCTTCTACCCATTTGGTGAAGTAGTCGATGGCAACGAGGATGAAGCGATGTCCATTTGACGCTTTGGGCTCGATCATTCCAATCATGTCTATGCCCCACATAGAGAAAGGCCAAGGTGGACGTCATGACGTTCAGTGGAGTTGGTGGCACATGCACCTTGTCGGCGTAAATCTGGCACTTGTGACAAGTCTTGGCATAGCGGAAACAGTCAGCTTCCATGGTTAACCAATAGTAGCCCGCCCTTAAGATTTTCTTTGCCATTGCATGCCCATTAGCATGGGTTCCAAAAGATCCCTCGTGGATTTCTTTGATGAGCATGTCCGCTTCGTGTTTATCCACACATCTGAGCAAGACCATGTCATAATTTCTTTTGTAGAGGGTATTTCCACTGAGGAAGAACTGGGATGCCAATCTTCTGAGGGTCCTCTTGTCGGTGTGCGAGACATTTTCTGGATACTCTTGCTCTTCGAGGTATCGCTTGATGTCGTAGAACCAAGGTTTGTTGTCAAGTCCTTCTTCGACTGATGCGCATACAACTGGTTTATCTCTACGATCCATCCTTATGATTGGTGCTTCGTTGTAAGAATTTACTTGGTACATTGATGATAATGTAGCCAAAGCATCTGCTACCTGATTTTCTTCTCGAGGTATGTGGTGGAAATTGATTTCATCAAAATGCTTGATCAATTCTACAACCCGGGCTTGGTAGGGAATTAAATTGGGATGTCTTGTTTCCCATTCTCCTTTGACTTGATAGATGACTAAGGCTGAGTCACCGTATACTTCAAGGTTTTTGATCCTTAGATCAATTGCTGCTTCGAGGCCTAGGATACATGCTTCATATTCTGCCATGTTATTGGTGCAGTCAAAGCATAACCTTGCTGTGAAGGGCTGGTATCCATTTCTTGGGGAGATTAAAACTGCTCCGATACCGTGTCCCATGGCATTCGAGGCGCCGTCGAAAGCGAGCTTCCATCGAGCTCCTGGTTCTGGTCCTTCATCATCGCTTGTGACATCTTTGTCATTCAAAGCTATGACATCTTCGTCTGGGAAGTCGAATTGTATGGGTTGATAATCCTCCAATGGTTGGTGAGCAAGGTGCTCGGATAAAACACTCCCTTTGATGGCTTTTTGAGCAACATATTGGATGTCATACTCAGACAGCAGCATTTGCCAACGGGCTATCTTCCCTGTGAGGGCAGGCTTTTCGAAGATGTACTTGATGGGATCCATCTTCGATATCAACCAAGTTGTATGGGTCAACATGTATTGCCTTAGACGTCGAGCAGCCCATGCTAAAGCGCAGCAAGTCTTTTCAAGTGAAGTATACCTTGTTTCACAGTCGGTAAACTTCTTGCTTAGGTAGTAGATTGCGTGCTCTTTTCTTCCCGTTTCATCTTGTTGTCCTAACACACAACCCATTGATCCTTCAAGTACGGTTAGGTATAAGATGAGGGGTTTACCCGGAACCGGAGGTATTAAAATCGGTGGTTCTTGCAGGTATTGTTTGATCTTGTCAAACGCCTCTTGGCAATCCTCGTTCCAATGAACGGCTTGTTTTTTTTTCTTAGCAGCTTGAAGATTGGTTCGCAGGTAGCTGTCATGTGTGAGATGAACCTAGCGATGTAGTTCAATCTTCCTAAGAAACCCCGGACTTCTTTCTCGATATTTGGCGCTGGCATTTCTTGGATGGCCTTCACCTTATCGGGATCCACTTCAATACCTCTTTGGCTGACGATGAAGCCCAATAACTTCCCGGATCTAACGCCAAATGTGCACTTGTTAGGATTTAAGCGCAGCTTGAACTTTCTTAGGCGTTCGAAAAGCTTTTGTAGATGGACTAGATGATCCTCCTCCGTTTGGGATTTGGCAATCATATCGTCGATGTAGACCTCAATTTCCTTATGGATCATGTCGTGGAAAAGAGTCACCATTGCTCTTTGGTATGTTGCTCCGGCATTTGTTAATCCGAAAGGCATTACCTTATAGCAGAATGTCCCCCATGGGGTGATGAATGTAGTTTTTTCCATGTCCTCTGGAGCCATCTTGATTTGGTTATATCCCGAGAAGCCATCCATAAAGGAAAAGACTGAGAATTGGGCTGTGTTGTCCACCAATATGTCGATGTGTGGTAGCGGGAAATCATCCTTTGGGCTTGCTCTATTCAAGTCCCGATAATCCACACACATCCTTACCTTGCCATCCTTCTTCGGAACTGGCACAATGTTTGCAACCCATGTTGGATACTTGGTTACGGCTAAGAAGCCGGCATCGAATTGCTTTTTGACCTCTTCTCTGATCTTGAGAGCCATATCGGGTCGAGTTCTTCTCAATTTTTGCTTCACTGGCGGGCATTCCGGCTTGAGTGGTAGCTTGTGTACAACGATGTTAGGGTCTAAACCCGGCATGTCTTGATACGACCAAGCGAATACGTCCACGTACTCTTGCAGAAGCTTGATCAACTTTCCTTTCACATCCTCGTGCAGGGAGGCTCCTATCTTGACCTCTCTCTTATCCTCTTCGGTCCCCAAGTTGACCTTTTCAACTGATTCTTGGTGAGGTTGTATTACCCTATCCCCTTGATTTGCAAGTCTAGACAATTCTTCAGGTGGTTCATAATCGTCCTCTTCATCATCTTCCGTTTGATTAATCGGGCAATCGAAGTCATAAGGGTTTAAGGCAGTGTTGTTTTTGGAGGGTGGATTTGTAGATCTGCATGAGTATGATTTTTTTTAGGCTTTTTGTAGAAAAAACTTTTTTTAAAACAAATGCAAAAAGAAAAAGACTCAAATGAACATAAAAGATTGCTTTTATTCATGATTATAAATAACTTATAAAAACATGGGGGCCCCACACGACTAATCATTTGCCTTGGGCAGAGCTAAATGATTTTTTTTATTTAAAAGAGTAAAAAAACAAACAAACATGGTTTATTACTTAATCCTGGTAATGATCTCGGGAATTGCGATAGCCCTCCAATTGTTCAAAGCTTTATCCGAAGCGCAACGATACACCAAATCGGGCACGTCTTCGTCTACGTCTTCGAGTAGAGCCACTTGATCTTCATGGATAAACCCCGCACTGATGAATGTTTCTGAAATGGGGAGGACCCCTTGCTTTGGCGGCTTTGAGAAAGTTTCGGCTGATGGATGATACCCCAACCCGAAGCGATTTTTCTTCTCCGGTATGTCCACTAACTTGCCCCATCCGGTGGGTCGGCTTTCTTCTAGGGCCTCTCTTATCGCCCTCCATGATGACATGGCTGTCCTAGCCTCCTCCTTGGGCTTTGAGCTCAATGTCACGACATTTGCCACTTCCAAAGATTGGAATGGGACGTCCACAGCTTCTTCATCCGTTTCTATATAACGGAAAGATGAGAGATGGCTTACCATCATGTCCTCTTGCCCGGAAACTACAATCATTTGGTTATCAATGATGAACTTCAGTTTCTGGTGCAGGGTAGAGGTAATGGCTCCGGCCGCATGGATCCATGGTCGTCCGAGAAGACAACTGTATGTTGGATTAATGTCCATGACTTGGAAGGTTATGGTGAAAACCTTAGGTCCGATTTGGACTGGTAAGTCGATCTCCCCCATAACGGCTCTTCTTGACCCATCGAAAGCTTTTACGACCAAGGCGCTGGGCTTCATTACGGTCCCTTCACATGAGAGTTTGAGGAGGGTAGTCTTGGGCAAGACATTCAATGATGACCCCGTGTCCACTAGCACTCTCGAGAGGATGTGGTCCATGCATTTCACGGAGATATGTAAGGCGCGGTTATGAATGTGCCCATCGTCGGGTAGCTCATCGCCATTGAAACCCAAGTACCTACTTGAGGTAATATTTCCGACTATCCCGTCGAATTGGTCCACCGGAATGTCCTTGGTGACATGTGCCTCACTGAGGATCCGTAGTAGTGCTTCTCGGTGTGCTTCCGAGCTGAGTAGTAAGGATAGCATGGAGATCTTGGAGGGAGTTTGACCTAGCTGGTCAATGATCTTGTACTCGCTCTTTTGGATTATCCTTGGGAACTCTTCGGCCTCTTTTTGCGGGATTGTCTTTTGAGAAGGCCCCGCTTGGTTCTCTTTTTCCTCCATGCTCTTTTCTTTGAGCGGCTCTTTTGGTAGTACAGCTGGCATCTTCCCGAGTTCTTTCGGAGCGAAGACTCTACCGCTTCTAGTCATGCCTCCAACACCGGTAATGTTAGTGATGCTGGGCTCGATTTTGGCTAGTGGTTTTCCTTCCACATAAGCCACAGGTTGGTAATTCCATGGTACCCTCTTTGTGCTTTCAAAAGAGAAGGGTTGCAGGTACGTGGAATGTTATGGGTTGTATTGGCATTGGTACCTCTCTCCTTTGGTATGGGATCTCGAGAGGTTTTGGGCCGTTAGACTCTAAGGTAGCAATGTCCGTGCCCTCCTTTATGTAGCCAATTTGGATCCAACCTTGGTCCATTAACTCTTGAAGACAGTTCTTCAACTCTTTGCACTCATTCGGGTTAACCTTGCAGGCTTCACAGTTGGCGTGCATTCCCTCGAATAGTCCAAAGCCGGTTAAACGCTCCCTTATGGTTGACAGGGGAGTCTTAACATTGGATACCCTTTTGACTGGACCAAAGTCCTCTTGTTCCTCCACCGCATTTACAGAAGGACCCGCATGCCCCGGCAATGGGTTGTTCTTCACATTGGGGCTTTCCTCTTTGAAGGATAACAGCTTCTTGTCAATAAGATCCTGCACCTTGTGTTTGAAAACTCTACAGTTTTCGATATTGTGCCCCACGGATCCTGCGTGGAAATCACATTTGGCATTTGCGTCGTACCACTGTGGATATGGTGGCGACATTGGTGGTAGTAGTCTTGTCTCGACCATACCCTTTTGGATTAGGTATGGCAAGATCTGACCATAAGACATAGGTACAGGATCAAACTGCCTATTAAAGTAACTGTTCCTTGAGCTCGCTTGATTCTTTGGTGGGTACCCGCCTTGTTGCTGTTGTTGTTGATTTTGCTGCGGCAATACTACTGGTTGTCGAGGTGGATTTGCGGGAATTACTTGAGGTGAGTAATGCCCTTGAGTCGTTGCTGCTGCCACATAAGGATAGTGGTAGTGAGGCATTTGATTTGGTGGTGGGTAGGATGGTCCCATTAGAACGGCATTTGTCTCCCCCTCTTTCTTTTTGTGAAAGTTGCTGGGGGGTTTTCTAGCTCCACTTTGAGCTTCTGAAGAGCCTTGGATTTTTCCTCTCTTCACTCCATTTTCTATTCTTTCACCGACCATGACTAGATCGGAGAAACCGGCAGACGTACTTCCAATCATCTTGTCGTAATATGGGCCTTGAAGTGTGCCCATAAAGGTGTCGACAAGTTCTCTCTCCAATAGTGGTGGTTGTACACGAGAAGCTAGTTCTCTCCACCGCTGAGCGTACTCCTTGAAGGACTCGTTGCTTCTTTGTAGGAGGTTTTGTAGTTGCATCCTATTTGGAGCCATGTCCAAATTATATTTGTATTGCTTTAGGAAGGCATCGGCTAGATCCTTCCAAGTTTGGACATGGGTACGCTCGAGCTGTATGTACCAATCTAAGGACGCTCCGCTTAAACTATCTTGAAACACATGCACCATGAGCTTCTCGTTCATTGCGTAGGCTGCCATCTTCCTACAGAACATCCTTAGATGATTCCGAGGGCATTGAATTCCTTTGTATTTCTCGAAGTCCGGTGCTTTGAACTTTGGAGGAATTACCACGTCGGGCACTAGGCACATGTCCAAGGCGTTGTGGGCACCGTATGAGCTGAAACCCTCGACAGCTTTCAACCTCTCTTCCAAAACTCGATACATTTGGGTGGTATCGTTGTCTTGGTGGGTGGTGTCGGGAGCAGATTGCCTTAGCTGGCTATTCTCCACATCATGGGGAATTACTTCATGCTGAGTAGTGGAAGTTCCTTGAGGACGACGCTCTTCATTCCTTACGGGGATTGAGAATGGTGGTGGAGGTGGTCCTTGACCCTCATTTTCGAAGGGTGGGGTATAATTCACAGGTAGACCATAAGGAGGCCATTGTACATTAGATGCATCCGTTGTTGGGCGAGGGTGGCTTTCTCGTGCCGATAGAGCTTGCATTAACTCTAGCATCTGATCCATTTTCCCTTTCATTCCATCAACTTCCTCTCTCAAAGCCGCTTGAGTTTGTTCCAAATTGTCCATGATCCTTTGTTTGTTAGCTCGTGTTCCGTACGAGTGTTGAATATCTGGTTCTTGGACCGAGGGCTTTCGGGGTTTTCGGGCTATGATTGCTTTGAACTGTTTTTAGGGAAATGAATGAGTTTTTTTTTTTTGAAAAATGCATGAAGATGCATGTGGATGTATGTATGCTTATGAGTATGCAAAATATGCATTTTTTTTATTTTGCTTTATGGAGTTTAAAGGTGCACGATTAATATTTAGCAATTCAAAATATTAAAGACCGGGAAATTGATTATACTTCAAAATATATTTGATTAAATAACATTTGTTTACAAAGTGTAACTAATGCTATTACAAATCAAATAGCCGCTCGCTTCTCGGCTTTGCTCATCTCCTCCCTATAGAAATCTATGGTGTCCTTGCAGAACTTCATAAACTTCTGGATCTCCACAGGGATGACAAAGTAGGGCATGACCATCTCGGCCTCCGCTAGCTTCTTTGGAAGTTGGGTGATCACCAAATTTGAGAATGCAACCAATTTAGTGAAATCCTCACTTAATCGGGTGGCGTCTTGCCATACATACTCAATTACTTCCTTGCGCTGGTCTAGCTTGACTCTTGCACTTCTAATCTCATCGTGTAGTTGTGCAATGTGGTCCCCATGAGCTCTTGCAATCTTGTCGAAGTACTCTTCGAATTTCTTGATGTCTTCTTCGAGATGATCGCACTTTAGCCTCCCTTGATGAGAGAGACTCTCATGTCTTTGTCGCTGGACGCGCTCAGCTTGAAGCTGCTCTTTGTAGTCTTTCACTACTTCTTGGAGCTGTTGATTTTTCTCTTGGAATTTCAACCTCCATTTTCGTTGAGCTTCGATGGCTAGTTCGCTAAACTTCTTGAGCTCTTGGATGGAATGTAAGATTCTTTCCAACTCTTCGTCTTTGGCAACAAGGTTGGCATCCGCACTAACCAAGCCGCCTCCTATCCAATCCCTTTTCCCTTCGGAGATCCTTAGCCGTTTTTGGCATACTAGGAGAGAATGTGATACTTCATCACGATCTCTCTTCGTCCTAGTAATTTCTCCTAAAGCTTGGAGGTGCTTCAATTCTAAGTCTCCGTTTTTGTTTTGGAGTTCTTGAATTTTAGCCTTGAGGTCCTCCACTTCTTTGTTGGGAATGATTGCAATAGGTTTAGGTGTAGGAGGTTTTGGAGGGTTTGTGACCACGAAGGGTAACTTGATTGCTTTGACCCTCTCCTTCACCCATTGAGTATAAAGGGGTTTGGCGACACAGTTTCTCTTGCCGACCCTTCCCTTGCGTACTTGGCTCCATGCTCCCCGGATTCTCTCTAGCAATGCCGGGTCTTGATCGCCTTCCCTTAAGTAGAAAGCTTCCAACAAAAGGTCATTAGGTTTATCCTCCATTGAAAAACCTAGTTGTCGGAGAGAGAGGACCGGATTGTAATTAATACATCCCTTAGTACCAATGAGGGGTACGTTAGGGAAGTCCCCGCAGCTGAGGATAATTTCCGGGTCCTCTAAGTTTGGTGAAAACCAATGGATGTCCTTCTCGGCGAGGGTTGTCATCCGTTGCGACCATTTGAGCTTGGCCCGGTTTTCCACAAAGTCTCGGTTTCTTGGCATGTGGGACATCATCCAAATTTGCACCACGGGAATGCAACAAGTAATTTTGCGTCCCCTTGCTTGTTCATGCCTTGAGTAGAGGGTATGATAAAAATCCGCTAAGATTGTAGGAACTGGATTTTTAGTCATAAACACCTCTAGAGCCGGAAAGTCTACGAAATCATCCATGTTGGGGAATAAGACAATCCCGTAGACTAAGAGGGCTAAGATGGCGTTGAAGGCCATTACCTCTTTGTTGGCTAGTAAGTCCCGAGCTTTGGCTTCCAAAAACTTTCTTGAAAATCCCTTAAGGTTCCCTCTAACTTCCAAGTTAGATGCCACTTCTTGGGTGTCGATGTATAAGGATTCGGCGATGGCTTCAAATGTGGGATCCTTTCCCGGACCGAGATAGAGTTCATGACCTTTCATGCTACAACCCAAAATCTTCTCAAACTCTTCCAAAGTTGGCGCTAGTTGGAAGTCTTGAAATGTGAAGCACCGTAGAGGTGGGTCAAAGAATTGCGCCAAAGTGGTTAAGGCGGTTGAATCTATTCTTACGGGTAAAAGATCAAGGATTAGCCCATAGCTTGCCTCAAAGATGTTCTTGTGGACCGAAGAGAGCCTCTTGCTTAGAGCTAATAAACTTTCCACCCTAGGAGCTTTAATTTTGAAGGCGAGCGTATTCTTGTTCCCGGAATCCATATTTCTCTTTTGCTAATATTTGTTTGTTCTTTTTAAACTCCTATAAAGCAAAATGATGCGAAAATTACTTTCATGAATGCAAATGTTATGCAAGGGTATGGTTTATGAAGGTTCGGAACTTCCCCCCATCCTCACATGTAGGCTCTAAATTGGGAAATCTCCTAAGAAGAGGTCCTTAGAGTCATAGATCTCACATGGAATTAGGGTTGTCTATGGACATACGTCGACATGACTTCAATTAATTCCACGTGAAAATCTCATCTAAGCGGGGTTGGACATCCCACCTCACGGACATACGTCAACGCGGGCTTCCGCACACAACCTCCTTCTAACTTAGTGTTTTTCTCAAGCTCGGGTAGAGAGCCTCACACGTCCGGCATTAACCCGAACAATGTGGAGTAACATCACTCAAGTAACCCCCACATTTGATATATATATGATATGAATATAAAGCAAATAAAGCAGATATAAACATAAAGCATAAATAAAACATGTATGAAATAAACATGGCACGCAAAGAAAATAAAACAATTGGCTTTAAACCAAATAGGTTAGGCTTGACTCGCTAGTGGGAACAGGGTCCCCAGTGAAGTCGCCAGCTGTGCGCACCTCGTTTTTTCCTCGGGAAAAAGACGCGCAAATCCTCCGAGGACGTCCTCGAACGCTCGGAGGGCCTTTGTGAAGCCGCCACCAAAGTTTTTGTGTAAAGGGAACGTTGATAAACCCTTAAGTTTTTTTTTGTTGTAAAGGGAAACGATAATAAAACCCTTTTGACGATGAGGATAAGGATTAGGTCATCGCAACCATTGTCGGGTTCGGGAGTCGGTTACGCGAGGGGAAGGTATTAGCACCCCTCACGTCCGTTGTACTCAACGGGAACCTTCTATTTGGTTAAAGCTTGAATTGTTTTTTAATACTTTGCGTGCATGTTCATTTATGTTAAAAATATAATAAAGGGGGGAAAAGAGATAAAAACAAACGAAGAAAAAAAAGTTTTTTATTATTGCACTTGACAAGATGTCGATCTTGCTCCTACGTATCTCCCGGTAGTCGGAGAATTCAAAGCATACGTAGTTCTTTGGTAGAAAAACGTATATGTGTTGGTTGATTTTAATTGGACGATGTTTTAACCAAATTCTTGCGATTAAAACGTAGCTTGTATGCTCGCGCTTTGGAGACTTATTAAGCGTATAGCTTGTATGCTCCCGCTTTGGAGACTTATTAAGCGTTGTTTCGTGAATCACATTAGAATTGTTAAAAGGTACGTCTGTTAGGGTAGAGGGTTGATTGGTCGCTATGGGACCAAGGGAGGTACAATGGACTCATACGAGTCAATCATTGGCCGAGTGGACTCCGAAGAGTCGGGGGATTGTTCGATTGATCCACTGAGATCAAGAACGGGTACAATGGACTCGGACGAGTCGAACATTGACCGAGTGGACTCCAACGAGTCGAGGGGTTGAGTCTAATGGCCAACGGGGGACCAAAAGGTTTGGATTGACCACAAGGGGCCAAGATTTGGTTTGGTTTGGGTTGTACATATTATAAAAAAGGGGGAATGACGATTGTCCGAGCGACGAGACATACGTCACGCATTCGTACAATCGGGGCGATGGAGAGACATACGTCACACCATCCCTTTTTCATTCATGTTTTTGGGTTGAATTCTTTAGAAATCCCAAGGTAAGTCAAAACATTTGGTTTAAAAACCCAAAATGGGAAGGTTTAGCAAATTTGCTAGAAAACGCGCAAGTTCGTCTCATTTTGCGAAAATGCGAACGTAAACGGTGTATGTTCATCTTTGAGTTTTGAACATCATGAACAATATTTATTGTTCAAGTTTAGATTGAAAGGCTGAACATAGCTTGTTTGTTCATGTAGTTTTGAAAGTTTGGGAACATAACTTGCTTTACAAGTTATCCACAAAATGATCGTACGAACTTGTGATTTTGCCAAAAATATGCAAAAACTTTGTTATGGTTTGAAGAACATAGGTTTAAAAACTCTTAGGTTCTGAGCTCTGGGGCTAGAACCTCAAAAATTGGTTGTTTTGACACAAAAACTCAGGTTCTGAGTTCTGTCATGGTCGCACTGCGACCATGACTTCGCACTGCGAAGCATGCGAAATTTTGGGTTCAGAAGCTGTTTCTGAACATTTGTTCAGAAACAACTTCTGAACACACTCAGGACCTTATAGAGGGGTGAAAGGCTTTGAGTTTTTTGGGTGAAAAAGGCTGGACAAACCAGTTTTGATGTTTTGAAAACCTTGGGATTTCTTTGGAATTCAAAAGGGGTTTTTTAGAACAAAGAGGTTTGAGCCAAAATAGCTATGCAAACACAATTATAAATGCAAGATAAATGCTTTAGAAACTTACAGAACTCCTTAGCAAAGCTCCAGCTGCACTTGATTTGATTTGGTTGAAGGCTTTCACAAAGGTTTGAATATTGGTGATAGTTTTGGAACTTTGGAAAGCTTTGTGTTGGATGGTTTGTTTCTGGTTATTTGTGGAGATTTGTAGGCTAAAATGAGTAGAGTTTCTGCTCTTTTAATGCTGTGTTCACTGTGTTTGTTCCTTTGGGCATTGCCTTCTATTTATAGGCCAAAACCAAATCTTTGTCATCATTACACAATCCCAAAATTCAGCTGATTTGTGGCCAAGATCAAGCTGAATCCCTTTGCATTAAATGCTAATGGATAGAGGCAACCTTGCCTTGTACCAAGGGGCAAAATCCAGTCTGATTTCAGCCACAAATTCAACCAATTCTAGAAGGTAATGATGAAGAACAAAGCTGATTTGCAATTGGCTAATGCTTGGGGATCAATCCTTGCAATCTCAATGGTTGGTCAAGGAAAACGTGCACTGTAATGTGCAGAGATTGAAGGATGAAAAAGGCTAAAATTGGCTGGTGTGAGAGGGTGAAAAGCTGCTGCAAAACAGAGTAGGCAATCATGGCTTTTTCAAGTGAAAAATCCAGCTGGTTTGACTGGTTTTGGGGGGAGCAAGCAGGAGGAAAGTCCTCAAGCAGGTGGCTGGCAACCTTGTGGTGGTTAGCAGGTCACATGGGAGAGGCTAGAGCTGCCCAAGGGCAAGCCCACTTGCTTGTCACATGCTAGGTTGGAAGAAAAAGCTTCCAACCTTGGCATTAATGGCAAGTCCTTCAACTCTGGCTTTGCTTGGCCCAATTAGCCATGAATGCTACTTAAAATAAATATGGAAGTGATGTGCAACAGATTCTGGAATTAAATCAAAGAAACCAAAAATCTGCAGAAAAATCGCAGACTTCGCAGTGCGAAGTGAGCTTCGCAGTGCGAAGTCATCATTTTTGAAATGTTGACTTTTCTGTTGACTTTTGTTGACTTTTGACTTTTTTTTCCCTCTTTTGATTCTCTTTGATTTTGTTTTAAAATGCGTAGGACAAAATTAGGGTACTACATCATGGGCAGTTATACCAAAGGAGGATGAAACAAGCCTTTGACAAGAAAGTTCGTCCCTGTGAATTTCGAGAAGGAGACCTTGTGCTCAAAAAGATTTTATCCTTTCAACCGGACTCCAGGGGTAAATGGACGCCTAACTATGAAGGCCCATATGTCGTCAAGAGAGCGTTCTCCAGTGGTGCAATGACTCTTACGAACATGGATGGCGATGAGCTTCCCCGTCCTGTGAACGCCGATGCAGTCAAGAAATACTTTGTCTAAAAATAAAAGAACAGCTCGGTAAGTGGAAAACCCGGAAGGGCGGCTTAGGCAAAAATGAGCGTCTCGGTGGACTGAAAACCCGGAAGGGCGGTCCAGGCAAAAATCAGAGACATAAAACAGAAAAACAATCATCCTGATAGGTCGAAAACCCGAAAGGGCGATTTATGCAAAAATTAATGATTAAAAGACAAAGTAAATGCATCAGGTTGGCCATGACTCACTTGGAGCACATTAGCGGTCAAAGAGACTCTGAATCTGAAGCATCCAAACGGTGGAATTCAAAGTTGTTAGGGAGAATAGCGGTTATTGTGTTCAATGTACCTTCCCCTTATATTTACCATTTTCCAAACTTTGTGAACTCCGTGGAGCCACGCCATTGGCGGGCCACCACTCTGTTAAATGAATCTGAGCTTGTGCCTTTTATTTGGAACTCCTGTTTATTCTGTTTATAAAATTTCTTCTATTTTTGATGGTAGTACTTGAAGTAAAATATTTTTCAAAATCATAAATCTTTTTATATTTTTGGAAAGCATAAACAACAAACACATTCTCTCTGAACTCATGAATAAGTGAAGTGTGCGTCAGCATCCGTCCCAAGAACAGGTAGACTCTGCAGGTTAAACATGGTCAATTGCTTGAAAAAAAATAAAAGAAAAAAGAGAAAAGAAAAGCTCGGTAAGTCGAAAACCTAAAAAGGCGGCTTAAGCAAAAATGAGCGTCCCGGTGGACCGAAAACCCGAAAGGGCGGTCCAGGCAAAAATTAGGGGCATACAAAAGAACATATTCCCGGTGGACTGAAAACCCGAAAGGGCAGTCCAGGCAAAAGTTAGGGATTCAAAAAAGAAAAACAAAAGATAAGCATGACCACAGAAACACCAGTTCTTCAGCCAGGTTTTTGGATTAGCAAGATTTCCCCAGGAAGTGTTAATTCTCCATCAGTGGTTGCGGCTTTACCCCGGCAGTGATTTGATATGTCCCCAATGGCATCATTCCCAATGAAGATTGCAGAGTGTTTGTACTGCGCCGTCGGTCCACTTTCCATCCTACCTGTCTAATCTTGTCTCCTCAAGTCCATCAGTTATACAAACACACAAGTCAAATCCTTCATACAGTCATACAAATTGTATTGTCATACATACATTCATACATACATATACACATTCATGCATATACAACATAAGGACAACATCATTCATACATGGTTGCATTGACCACCCTGAGTCTTGCTTTAACTATCTTTTCACACCAATCAATCATAAACAATTTGTAACCTTCCTTTTCCCCAAGTGTCATCCCCAGTGTGTCTGGTCCAGAGATGTCACCCTTTCTATGCCAAGTGGCAGTTCTTTAACGAACAGCTTGTGCACCTTTTACCCTGTCTTTATGCCAAGTGGCAGTTCTTTAACGAACAGCTTGTGCACCTTTTATCCTGTCTTTATGCCAAGTGGCAGTTCAAACGAACAACTTGTGCATCTTTTATCTTGTCTTTTCGCCAAGTGGCAGTTCAAACGAACAGCTTGTGCATCTCTTATCTTGTTTTTTCGCCAAGTGGCAGTTCTTTAACGAACAGCTTGTGCATATCATTTATTTTCATTCCTGTCGTCAGTGGCTAGCTCGGTCACATCCCGAGCAGCTGACATTTACCTTTTACCTTCTTGTCATCAGTGGCTAGTTCGATTATAGCCCGAACAGCTGACATTTACCTTTTACCTTCTTGTCGTCAGTGGCTAGTTCGGTTACAGCCCGAACAGTTGACATTTATCGTTTTATCGTGTCGTCAGTGGCTAGTTCGGTCACATCCCGAACAGCTGACATTTATCTTTGTTTCGTGTCGTTAGTGGCTAGTTGGGTCACATCCTGAGCAGCTGACATTTATCTTTGTTTTGTGTCGTCAGTGGCTAGTTCGATCACATCCCGAACAGCTGACATTTATCTTTTTATCCTGTCGTCAGTGGCTAGTTCGGTTACAGCCCGAACAGCTGACATTTATCGTTTTATCCTGTCGTCAGTGGCTAGTTCGGTCACATCCCGAACAACTGACATTTATCTTTGTTTCGTGTCGTCAGTGGCTAGTTCGGTCTGATAAGTGCCAGAACTAGTTATAAAGCATATTTATTTTAGGCACTTTTCTTACTAGTTTTGCAAGTTATCTAGGTAAAAGCTCCAAAATAAAGGATAAATATCATTTCATGCTTTTTAGACCTAATCCCAACCATTTTTGTAGCTACATGCTATTTCCTTGGACTTAAAGATCAGAGTCTGAAGATCAGACTCTGAAGTTCAGCATCTGAAGGTCAGCGTTTGAAGGTCAGCGTCTGAAGGTCAGCGTCTGAAGTTCAGCTTCTGATGAACAGTGTCTGAAGGTCAGCTTCTGATGAACAGTGTTTGAAGATCAGCTTCTGATGAACAGTGACTGAAGATCAGATTCTGAAGAACAGCACGACTTTGCTCTGCGAAGTCTAAGAGAAAGTAGGGCGGTTTGGTCTGTTCAGAAGTTGAGGTGGCAGAAACCAAGTAGGGCGGTTTGACTGTTCAAAGCTGAGGTGGCAGAAACCTCATGGTGAAGAATTCATTAAAAACAGAACACCTATAAATAGGTTCAAAAGCTGAATGTTTACGTAAGTTGTAATATTTATGTAGTTATATTTTTAGATAGAAAATAGGGATAAAAGTTCTGTTCTTCATAGAGCAAGAGTGATTGAAGTGTGGATTAACTAAGATTCTTTGGGAAATCAAGACTTAGCTTTGGATCTTCATCTTTCTTTACACTTTTGTATAGTTGTCATGACTATGATCAACTAACTCCCCTTTTTTGGGATTAGAGGTACTTTATCAAGCTTAGATGTAATCTTTTGATCTTTCAATTATATGATTCTAGCACCTTATGTGATATTGATTTTATTCTTGCTATTCATTCTTATGTTTGATTTAAATGTTATTGAAAAATACTTTTGAATCTGTGGTTAGAATAATCTTCTATCAAAATAAGAAATTCTAGACATGGAATTTGGTTTTGATAATCACACAAAGTATAGGAACTTAATGCTTTTGGATCGTTTAATAGATTGAGAAATCGTCGATTAAACGATACGATCAATCTCACAACATCGTTTAGACATGAATGATGTTGTCGAGTGATACGTGATAATTTCGCTAAAAAGCTAGAATCCATATGCATGATCATTAGAATATATTCGAGGCTCGATTGACGAACTCTAATTCCAACGCTTTTACTCTCTATTACTCTATGTTTTTATTACCTCTTTAAACGTCCAATAGTTTTTATACCAAACAATCTTATGAACCCAAACTTGAAATGATAACAATTGTTGAATGGCTTACGGTATCGCACTAGTCCCTGTGGATACGATATAAAAATACTTACTTTTGACTAAACATCAAAATGGCGCCGTTGCCGGGGAATGGTGTTTAGATATTTTAAGCATCACAACAATTTGTATTGTTTTGAGCATCTGTATATATCTTGTTAATATTCTTCTTCTCTTTTGTACATTGTTAAATTTTGTTTGCATTAACCATCTTTGTTATACAAAGAAAAATTTCTTGTTAGTTACACTCGTTTCAGATTCTCCACATAAACGAAATCATGGCTGATCATGATTATATCAACTTCTATACTTCATTCGAGTATGAATCCTATCAACAATATCAACAATATCCTTCTGAAGATGAACAAATGTTAACAATGGAAAATATTTTGAATATGTTCATAAATCAATCCATGATCAACATGTAAAATACCAACCTAAGATTGAAGACTTTATCAAGCCATTTGGAGATTTTGCAAGTTCAATTAGATTTTCCACCAAGAATCATGGATGTTCAAACCAATAATCAATCAACTCTTGAATTCGGAGAGGTTGTTGAAGAAGATGTTGATGAAATTGAGGAAGAGATAATGTTTGAAGGATGTGGTATAATGAAAATAGTGGAAGAAATAGAGATACCACACGAAGTAGAATTTCCTCAAGAAAGGTCATATACTGAAGAGGCAGAAACTGTTGATAATGAAGAAGTGATGGCTTCTGAGAAAAAGGAACGGTTTCTTAACAAGGAAGAAATTTATGAAAAGAATGGGATGAAAGTGAGCAAGGCAGAAATAGATTGTGTAATAGATAACATTTGTTCCTTGTTCAGCAAACAAAAGTTAGGGAGGATATGGACTCCACATCATCTCTACTTCAAGTTTATGGAATTCCTCCCAAAGCAAAGGAAACAAAGGCGGATGTGTTGTCCGTCTCATTTTGGCCACCTTAACGAAATAGGCGTCGAGCTAACGACGTAAAACAAGCGCTTGTTGGGAGGCAACCCAATTTTATAAGTATATATGATTTATTTGTATTAGTACTCTGTTTTTACTGATGATCAGAGTCTGATCTTCAGACTCTGTTATTAGTACTCTGTTTTTACTGATGATCAGAATCTGATCTTCAGACTCTGTTATTAGTACTCTGTTTTTACTGATGATAAGAGTCTGATCTTCAGACTCTGTTATTAGTACTTTGTTATTATTTGGCTTTTGAATTATAATTATGGTGACTGTTAATTTTAAGTATATGCTTTAATGTTCAAATATTCTGCTTTGGCCATGGATCATTAGTAAAAACAAAAGCTTCTCAAATGCTGATTGATCCAAAGCTGAATGATTCAGAAACAGGTGTATGGTAATGATAGAATTTGATTGATTTGCTCAAAGCCAAGGTACATGTTTCCTGTTTTTCTAGGATTAAACCATGAATCGTGAATGTGTACTTGGTACAAAGATTATACCATACAGTTTTCTTCATTAATATGTTTATTCTGTGAACCGTTTAGAACAAACCTAAATGTGAGGAAACTTCAATTGCATTGTACTATATGCAGGAGACCAACAATGTTTGTTTAACTCGGTCGTTTTATGTTAAAGCTGATGATTGTTTGAATTTTATGAAAGCATAGAAAGGATCAAGGCCATTTTTGAAATTGAGAAGAAACACTTGACCAAAAAAAGCCTACCCAGTGAGTGGGTGAGTATTTGATAACCCCACTTGAGCCAAATGTATCAGAATCCACAATTTCTAAACTGTCAGATTCACAAGCAAAACTCAAGTGAATTTGCCCTGAAAAAATGTCAAAATTCAATTCATAATTGATTATGATGGATTCTGATGATTTTTCTTTTGAACCCTGAACTTCCAATTTAATCTTATCCCTTGCTTTAGGATAAGGGAACATTCAATTAGGGTAATGTTTTGAACAAGTTGGGGAGAAAAGGGAGGTTGTTTAAAGAGTTAGGTAAAGTGGTTAATTTTGTAAATTACTATCTTGACAACAGTGAAGAAAAGAAAAGAAAAAAAGAAAAGAAAAAAGAAAGATATGTATATATATATATATATATACATGTGCGTATGTATATAGAAGAAGTTGTCAAGATTAGTGTGTATTAATTGTTTATCATCAAAAAGGGGATTGTACAAACAGATTGAGAGAGGAAATGCAGTTAAATAAATTTTTCTCTGGTTTTTAACAAATATTCTGTTAGTGAGAAGAATGTTCCTCTAAACTTTGGCCACTTTGAATTCAAATTCCTTTACATATGACCATTTCTTTTAAAGCCAGGACAAGTTATAACCCTTGAAAGACCTTAGTGATATATGCTTTCGTGAAACTTTTTACAGTTTGTTGGATGGACACTTAACCTGATCAGGATGTTAGCAAGATTGAAGGATGAGTGTTCATGTCCCATTCTCCATGATATTGCATTGTTTACTTTTTTGCAAAGAAGTGTGTTAGGTGCGGTCCATTGATAAACTGTGTTCATGACTTAAACTGTATGATATAAATTTTGTGTTTAGGATTAATTCTCATTCATAGTGTGATCTTAGATTAATGGGAACATCAGAATTGCCCGTGCAAATCTCAAATGAATCATGCAATCTGATCTGCCTTTGTTGTTTTGCGTCTGACCTGTTGTTTAAAGCTTGTATCTTTATTTATAAAGTCCTTTGTTTGAGGACAAACAAAGATTTAAGTTGGGGAACATCAGAATTGCCCGTGCAAATCTCAAATGAATCATGCAGTCTAATCTGTTGTTGTTTTGCGTCTTATCAGTTGCTGTTTTGCGTCTTATCAGTTGTTGTTTTGCGTCTAATCTGTTGCTGTTTTGCATCTTATCTGTTGTTGTTTGAATCTTACATGTTGTTTAAAGCTTGTATCTTTATTTATAAAGTCATTTGTTTGAGGACAAACAAAGATTTAAGTTGGGGAGTGTGATAAGTGCCAGAACTAGTTATAAAACATATTTATTTTAGGCACTTTTCTTACTAGTTTTGCAAGTTATCTAGGTAAAAGCTCCAAAATAAAGGATAAATACCATTTCATGCTTTTTAGACCTAATCTCAACCATTTTTGTAGGTACATGCTATTTCCTTGGACTTAAAGATCAGAGTCTGAAGGTCAGCGTCTGAAGGTCAGCGTCTGAAGTTCAGCTTCTGATGAACAGTGTCTGAAAGGTCAGCTTCTGATGAACAGTGTCTGAAGATCAGCTTCTGATGAACAGTGTCTGAAGATCAGCTTCTGATGAACAGTGTCTGAAGAACAGCAGGACTTTGCTCTGCGAAGTCTGAGAGAAAGTATGGCGGTTTGGTCTGTTCAGAAGCTGAGGTGGCAGAAACCAAGTAGGGCGGTTCGACTGTTCAAAGCTGAGGTGGCAGAAACCTCATGGTGAAGAATTCATTAAAAATAGAACACCTATAAATAGGTTCAAAAGCTGAATGTTTACGTAAGTTGTAATATTTAAGTAGTTATATTTTTAGATAGAAAATAGGGATAAAAGTTCTGTTCTTCATAGAGCAAGAGTGATTGAAGTGTGAATTAACTAAGATTCTTTGGGAAATCAAGACTTAGCTTTGGATCTTCATCTTTCTTTACACTTTTGTATAGTTGTCATGACTATGATCAACTAACTCCCCTTTGTTGGGATTGGAGGTACTTTATCAAGCTTAGATGTAATCTTTTGATCTTTCAATTATATGATTCTAGCACCTTATGTGATATTGATTTTATTCTTGCTATTCATTCTTATGCTTGATTTAAATGTTATTGAAAAATACTTTTGAATCTGTGGTTAGAATAATCTTCTATCAAAATAAGAAATTCTAGACATGGAATTTGGTTTTGATAATCACACAAAGTATAGGAACTTAATGCTTTTGGATCGTTTAATAGATTGAGAAATCGTCGATTAAACGATACGATCGATCTCACAACATCGTTTAGACATGAATGATGTTGTTGAGTGATACGTGATAATTTCGCTAAAAAGCTAGAATCCATATGCATGATCATTAGAATATATTCGAGGCTCGATTGACGAACTCTAATTCCAACGCTTTTACGCTCTATTACTCTCTGTTTTTATTACCTCTTTAAAAGTCCAATAGTTTTTATACCAAACAATCTTATAAACCCAAACTTGAAATGATAACAATTGTGGAATGGCTTACGGTATCGCACTAGTCCCTGTGGAGACGATATAAAAAATACTTACTTTTGACTAATCATCACGGTCACATCCCGAGCAGCTGACATTTATCTTTGTTCCCTGTCGTCAGTGGCTAGTTCGGTTACATCCCGAACAGCTGACATTTACCTTTTACCGTCACTTTGTTGTCAGTGGCTAGTTCGGTTACATCCCGAACAGCTGGCAGGTTACTTTTATTTCCGTCTTTACCTCAAGTGGCAAACTCTACAAACGGGCAGCTTGTGGTCGGTGTCTTTTCCCATATCATACTTCCTTTTTCAGCTATCAATGCGATAATAGACAATCTCTTCCCCAGTGAAACTATATTATCCCCCCGTGGAGTAGGATCCCTTTCTTTAACGAACTCGGGTGTCCTTTTGTTTTGTTTTATCCCCAGTCAGGACATCTTCGCCGTCTTGCATTCACATTTGCATCACGAGCATTTCACATTTTTCTTAGGTCCAAAATTGGTGTACTCTGTATTTAAGTCCCTTCGTCCCGCCAAATCAAAGATTTTATCTTCAAATCTCCGGACGAAGAGACTTAAATAGGGGAATCTGTCATACCCCAATTTTTGACCTAAAATTTCTTTTTTACTCGTCTTTTGGTTCGGAATTTTTCGTCGTCTCAGACGAAATTTCGGCAGAGAGGTATTTTAAAATACCTCATTTTTTTGGTTTCGTTCGGGTCCGTCTTTTTGTTTTTTATTATTATTTTTATTTTTATCTTTATTCTTTTAAATGTTTTTATTGTTATTTTATTTAGCATTTTTTATTATTTATTTTTTTTAGTTACCTTTTTAAAATTTTTACAGCATCTGACCTTTGTGGAGGAGACTTTGTTTAGAGAGTTAATTTGTTTTGATTGTCACTTAAATTGTCATTCATTTATCTTTATGGTCAGTGATGACAAATTAATGTATTTAGGACACTGGCAAAGAGAACAACAGGGACCGAAAAAAAATCCAAAAAAGCATCCCAATCAGCCAAGTACAGTCAAAACAGTCAGTCAGAATCATAATCCAGCAACCACAAGCCACCACAAACCACCATTTCACAAATCCGGCCACCACATAAAAATCAAAGCCAAAACAGAACAACAAATCATCAAAGACCACGAATCCGTACTCAGAACCGAAAACCAACATCATGAATCCATAAACCCTAAATCACGAATCAAACCCCCAAATCACAAATCAAAACCCAAATCACAAATCAAAACCCAAATCACGAAACAAAACCATCAATCACAAACCCAGACCACCAATACCATTCGGCCAAATCACAGACGTCAGAATCCAAATCCGAACCAAAAGAAGGTAAAATTTTCGAAGAGATTCAAACTTAGATCTAGGTCTTGTTATAAGGATTTTCAAAAAAACTGAGTTCAGATTCGCGTAAAAAAGTAAAAAGGATTTTCGAAAGATGTAATTTTTTTTTAAAAGATGAAGTTTGCTTGCTCCGGCGCGGCGGCGCCGCCGTCTAGGCCGGCAGCCACCGCACCGGAAAGTTGCTTCTGATCGGACCAAACTAGAGAAAAGAGAGAGGAACAAGAAAGAGGAAGGAAAGAGAGAGAAAGTCTTTGAGAAAATGAATAAAACCGGCTGACTTGATTTATATAGACACCGAACCGGTTCGGTTCTCTTAGACCGAACCGGTCTGTTTTTTTTCTTCTCCTCAACCCGTTGGACCTTTCTGCGGCCCATCTTCTTCCTCCACCTTCCTCTATTAGTGTTCTTCCTGCACTCCCCCTTCCTGCTCCCCCCCCCCCCCCTTTTCTTTTTTTTTTCTTTATTTCTTGCATTTCATTTTTCTTTTCAATTTCCTTTTTGTTCTTTTTGCATTTTCATTTTCGTTTTTGTATTTTATTATCCCATGCCATTTTATTTCTGTTTATTTATTTTATTTGCTTTTTTTTATATTTTTTTAGTACTAGGTTTATATTTAATGCATTTTTTTTCCTTTTTGGTAGTCTAGTTTTTTTTTCTTTTCCTATTCTCTTTTTCTTTTCTTCTGCATTTTTATTTATTTCCCGGCATATCATGCATTTTTATTTTTTTTATTATGTAACATATTTATTTACTGTTTTTGCATTTCATACAGTTTTATCTCTTTCTTTATCTTTAACATATTTATTTTAGTGCATTTGCAATTTTATTTTTACTCTTTATTTTGTCATTTTTTATTAGAATGTACTTAGGAACAATGTATATATGAATGAGAATATCGCACCGACACTCACATTTATTTATTCTGCTTTATGTCAGAAACAAAAAAATACCAAAATATTAGGTTAGTTTACTTTCAAAAGGATTTCGCGGTGATTCAACGTCACCACGGAAATTCCTCGCGTTTAGCTATTCGGTTATGTTTTTAGTCTTAGTTAATTATTAAAAAGAAACAAAAAACATGCAAATAATCGAAAATTCACAAAAAAAAAAATCTTTTCTTAAACAAACCTTGATTTTCAATCAAGTGCCCATTTTTCTTCTTTTATTTTCTTAAATAACCATTAATCCATTTTAATAACACTTAAATCATTTTCAAAAAAAATAAAAGATACAAACAAATTTAATTTTTTTGCCGCTTGACCTTATTTTATCTTTAAAACTTTTTTTCAAAAAAACTAAAAAATACAAGAACAAATCAATTGGCATTTTTTACCCCGAACTAAGAGGTTTTGATCCCTCACGGGTACGTAGGCAAAGGACATTGTCCTTCCAAATCATAAAAAATAAAAAATAAACAATTTTTTCTCGCTGCTTTAATTCCTTCTTTTCTTTAAAAAAATATAAGCAAGTTATAGCCAAAATAAATAAATAAAATCAAGAGGTTCTCGTAGAATACTACGAACGTTTAGGGTGCTAACACCTTCCCTAAACGTAACTAACCCCGAACCCTAAATCTTTAAAATGTGGTAATTTAGAACTTTTTCCCCTTTTCTTTTGAAAAATTAAAAGCTCAGTTGTGAAATAAAATTAGTGAATCAATGCTAATCAATAGCTTGATCTCCGAAAATCACCGCGACAAATATAATTTATTATGTGAGACTCATTTATACCACCCATATGTGTGACATGGATATGGATGCTCTTAAGAGGAAACGTCATATCTCGGTTATTGTTATCATTATTTCATCCATTCAATAGCTTCAAAGACACATGTGCACTATATAAATTAATGAACCAAGCATTATTACTCTACAAAAATTACTATAAGTTGAATTGGTGGAGGGATGAGTCTTATATCAATATCAAAACCACAATATCAATATTAGTGATCAGACTTACTAGTTTTTATTATTATTATTATTATTATTATTTTGGTTATTAGCGTTTAGAAGGACACTCCGTATCAGTTTATTTGTTCTTTTTATTGCGCTAACACGTGTAAAGTATGAACAATATTTTTATGAAAGTTAGAATTTGATTAAAATTATATGTATCCATGTTTGTCACTTCAAATTGTAATATCATGCTTATCTTTTTCAATTACACCAACAATATAACAAATATAATATAAATTTTTATACTTTTCAACTACACCAGCAATATAACATTATTATAGAAAAATTTGTTTAATGTATAATTGGAATAATAAAAAATCTAGTCCAAAATTTCTTATTTCATCTGAATATTGTTATGGATAATATTGTTCCGATTTTAATGATGTTGTTCCTATTTTAGTGAAATTTAACCATTTTTAATTAATAATTTAAGTAATATTATAAAAAGGATAAAATGTAAATAAATATTTTAAATCAAGGGTAAAATTGGAAGTGAAAAAGGCAGGTCAAAACCATGTGTTTTCTTTATGTGTAGTAGATATTATAGAAAAAATGTCTATTGCGTGTGTGCATAATACTATGCATTTATTTTAAAAGCAATCAAATGAGATGATAAAAAAATCTCTTGCAAGAGATATTTTTTTGTTTGTTTTTGTTTTTGATTAAGCAAAAAATCTCTTGCAGTTTAATCAAAAACTAAGAATTTGAATTCATTCATGGAAATGCAATAATATTAAATCTCTCGAGGATAAGTTTTGTCATCCATTGCAGTTCTATCTAATTCAAATAATTAGTCTCTGCAGTTATGCACAAAAGATATATGAATCACACTAAAAATGAAAATAAAGAAAAAACATTTTGCATTTAATCTTGTGACCGTGTAACTAGCTTATGTTTTTTTTAAAGCTCGTGCGTCTAGAGTGAAGGACAAGAGGGTATTTCGGTAAAAAAAAATTGGTGTGAAGGACAAGAGGGTATTTGGCTCCTTTGAGTTATTTTATATGTTTTCTTTATGTGACAGAACTTATAATAGATTGGAGTGGGCCGCTACCCGCCTAGACAATAAAAAATAGATAACATTACTAAACTACCCTCTAATTTTTCATTTTACAATAATACTTTCGTTATTTAGTAAAGAAAAATATCATTATATTATGACTTATATAATGATATACTTTTATAAGAAATTTATGATATGCAATTTTGCCTCCATGAAGTAAAGTTTCTAGATCCGTTCCTAGACACAACTGCATATTTTTTGTAACTATTTCTCAATGTTACTAATAACTTGCAGTGGCATATGGCCATCGACTTTGTCATGTTGTGGTGTCTTTGAAAGTGAAGAAGTGAGAAGGTATGGGAGGATGCGGAAAGGCCAGCATTCATCTTGATTTAACAAACAAGGGATTTTGTGGATCAATGAACACCTACACAGAAGCATTCAACTAAGTCGGGGGAGGTGAAATGCAACATTGACGCGACAATATTTCAAGAATGCCACGCATAAAAAATCATATATTTTCATTTCGAATATACAATAAAACAGTTTTATATCGATCTAGTCTTTGACCGTTGTTTCACATCTTTAGTGTTGAATAGTATGAAGAGAGGTAAGAACTGCATCTATTTTTTACCCATCCATATAAAAAGGAGAGAGTATTAAAAAAAAATCTAGTTATTTTATTTACTCAAAAAATAACTCTAGTTAAGTATGGACTCAACAGCTACGCGGTGTATAAATAAATTTCTTGCAACAGAATCAGGAATACGATATGATTCCAAATACGATGCCTATGTTATTGTGAGATTTTCAAGATCGGAAAGCTAGAGTGTTACTTGTTCCTTTTGGACCACGGATAATTTGGACCAATGAAAGATGGGGTCCAACTTGGACCAGTTAAAGTCTGACCTTTGATCTATTAATAATTAATACCTACGGTTGGGATTGATTGTTCAGCACTTGTTGTACAAGTTGAATGATATGCAAGTCTTATGTAAGATTGGTTGCATTGTAACATTTTTGTCATTTTGTGAAAATGGATTTATGGGCTAGGTTTAAACATGGACCTATAAAATTTACTATATATGGGCTGGGTCATAACCAATTGTGCAACATTTTAGTTTTTGCATGGGTTAAATATTTATTTGTACAAGAACAACTTAACTATTGATAAAAAATCCCACATATTTTTTTTTAGAAAAATCTTTTTACAGAAAATAAAATAAAATTTGTGAAAAAGATTAATGTGAAAAAAAACTGTATGAGTGAAAAGAGTTTGAAATGAAAAAAAAAACTTTTACTAATTTTGTGAACCAACTTAATCTTTAGAATGAAGACTCATTTTGATTATTCACAATTTTCGTGCATACCGATTTAAAACTTGAAGTAGTCTCTAACATTTTATAAAGATGACAAATTAGTTCTCGACTCAGTATAATAGAGGGGCTAATTTGTTCTCGATATGAAAATATTATCGACTAATTTGGCTTCTATTTTTGTCAGAGACTAAATTGGTCAGCACAAAAGTTGTGAAGGACCAAAATGAATCTTCACTATTTTTTTTATTTGTTGAATGATAAAGGTTAGTAATTAGTAGTAGTTTGATTAATATTTAATCCCACTAAATAGATTAATATTTAATCATTTGTTCGGATTTGAAGCTAAGACCTTAAACTCTTATACTATGTACATTTTCGTCACAATTACTCCATCTGTCCCATAATAATTGACTCAGTTGACTGTTTCACATATATCAATGTACAATTTTGATATTTAATATCTTTGATTATCTATTAACAAAAATTATAAAAGTATATATTTTGAAAATATTTAATATATTATGTCAAAAAAAATTCGCCTTTATACTACTCCGTCCCAAAATATAAGCAAAAATGAGTCAACATAAGTTGATGTATTTGGTACAAATTTTGAACCAAATACATTAACTTATGTTGACCAATTTTTGCTTATATTTTGGGATGGAGGGAGTATATTAAGAAAAAAAATGGTCAACCTATGTTATATAAATAATGCACATATTCAAACTGGATCACTCATTAAAAAACTAAAGTCATTAATTAAACATAAAGTATTCTTTAAAAAAAATAATTAAACATAAAGTATATTGACAAAGGAAAATACTCGTCACAAATATGTGATAGCATTGCAAAATAATTTTTCTTGTGCAGTATGTAACAAATTAGCGAACTTATAATTTTCTGGAAAGAAACCGAAGGGTGGCATCAAATGATATTAATTGGAACGACATAAAACGACATCAAATGATATTAATTGGAACATAAAGGGTGGCATTTAACATGCACAAGTCTTAAACTTGTGCACCATGCACAACTTTATATCAACCATCAGATTTGATTTATACTACATCTTATCATGTGTCTCTCACACTAGATCTAACCATTCATTTTCTACAACCCATCTCCCTACCACCCACCTTATGCAGCTCGTCTCCTTCTTGCCTACCACCACTAGAGCAAACTCAAACCTCAATTGTTCTCATTAAAGCATAGTAGACAACTCACTGAATAATTCATAGCACTAAATGTAATATAAAACTAACCCCCGAGAAGTTAACAAATCAAAACTTTTGAGTTACATTCAATTTGTAGCTAATAAATCTTCTCAAATTCACTTCAAAAAGGGGTATTATCGCTGATTATGAAGACTCAGTTCTGGACTTCAATTCGGTGTATTAACACTTGACATTTTCTGTCAGAAAAACTTTTGGCATTAATTTACCATCTTCATTTAAATTTTTATTTCGTGAGTATTTTCTTTAATCTAGCTCTTGAGCCTTCTTTAACAACACAGTATTTTCTTTGAAAATATATCTTGGCTCTTATTAGAATCTTCAATACATTATCTCAATCTTTCCCCTACCCATTTTTTATTTCTCAAAATTTAGAGACCCAATTGCTAAAAAATGGAGAAAACTAAAATAACCAAACTGTGAATTTCGGATTCAATGTTTAAACTACCGTATGCATATGCTCCCTCTCCGTAAAAACTGCAAAACTGGGTTTACGTTTTCGAAGGAAGGTGTGATATGGAATGCATGTTTACGCTTGATTATGTGTTAAAAAGTTATTCAAAACAAGATAAGTGTTAAAAAAGGATAAAAATGTTCGAATCCGTTGGCAATTATACAATATAGTCATAAAAATGTGTGATTTGGTGGATTTTGCCTAGATCTGGATACTAATGAAGGAGAGGAGAGAATATTGTTGGTGAATCTGTTACTGAGTTTTGATGCATGGTTGGTTGTAGAAAATGAGTGGTTAGTTCTAGTGTGAGAGATACGTGATAAGATGTAGTATAACTCAAAATCTGATGGTTGATATAAAGTTGTGCATGGTGCACAAGTTTAGGACTTGTGCATGTTAAATGCCACCAACATAAAGTGTTACTAATGTGTTTCCAACTACTGGGATGCATGGTACCTCTTAACCGGTTTCAAACCTGCAGTAGTAGGTAATTCTATTGGTCCAAGTTGGACCCAAGCTATAAGTGGTCCAAACTAAAAGGACCCTTGGACCACTTTGTTATTTGTGAATGTGATGACATAAATAAAAAAGAGAGAAGCATTTTCCATGCCATGACCATGTGACATCTATTTCCTTTCTAAACCGTGCCTAATGTCTATCATATCCGATGCATTATCTTGACAGAAATAAATATCCGATAAATTATTCTCTATTTTCTACGAATTATTTGAGCAATATATATGTGACAGAATATGAAATATTATACACCCCCTTCAATTCTTTTTATAACAAACAAAACCTCACAAATAATCCAGACTAGATAAGAGTATTTGTTATGAAATTGTTAAAATGAAGTGACAGAGCTACCTTAGACAAAGGATGGTAAAACAAGCCAACTCACGCTCGCCAAAAATAGTGTGGAGCAATTTGAGGTAGCGGGTTGGAAATCTTACCCCGATCCCTTTTTTTGCTAAACGATTGAAAAAAATCTCAATTTTATGAAATAATGAAATAAAAAACTAATTGATAAATTAATATAATACTGTAAAAAAAATACTAACTACCTCTTACATGCTTCTTGAAAGTTAAAACCATGTTAAATGCTTTTTTTAATTACTTTAAACATTGCAACTAAATGCTTAGAAATTATGCAGAAATAATAATTATTGAAAAATGAATTAATAATTTGTATTAAGATCTTAAATACTAGTATAGATACAAAGATTTAAGTTTTCAAACTTTTTTATTTATTTTTCACACACTTAAAAAAAAAGGGACCGGTCCTATTTTTTCGAGTAAGAATCTCTCCATTTATAAAAAATTGATATTGTTATTAAGTAAGAGATAAATACAAAAAAAAAAAAAGATGGTGGATCCTATCATTAAATAAGTCCCACTATCATTAATTATTTTTCACGTTTTACTGTGTTTTTATCTCTCCAAATAGAAGAAAGAAAAGATTTTAACTCTATTTTTTCAACTAGACTGTAGAAGCTCTCGTGCTAGTATAGAAATATTTTTTTACCCATCTTACATATTTCATTACCATATCATCCGGCTCCAATTCTAGAAGAAGAAAAAAAAGAAGGTCTTTGGTTATTCTTAAAATTTTAAAGCATTGCAGGTTCTAAATTGGTTCTTAAATATAATAATATATATTTGGCTTAATTACACTTTTGGTCCCCGTATTTTAAGCATCTCATAAAACTGATCATCTCTTTTTAAAACCAAACAAAGTTGTCATTATACTATTTTTTTTTTGCACTTTTGATCCTAACCCCCATTCTGCTCTCCAAAAACGCTGATGTGTTCAGTTTTTTAATGAGGTGGCATGCAAAGTAATGATTTGGCAAAGCACACATGGAAAAACAACTATCCACGTCAGCAAATACATATTTTAATAATAAAAAAATACAATTTAACTTAATTAAATATATAGAAAAATAATTAAAAAACATAAAATTAACACAAAAAGTATTATTAATTATAATTAAAAAATTTAAAGAAATAACTAAAAATCCCAAATTGTTTTTTCTGTAATCATCTTAAATTGTTCATAGTTCATCATCATCACCATCAAAACAACAACAATCATCATCGCCATCAGCAATTCATAATAACACTCAAATCTCTAACAACACCATGTACCGTTGATTTTGATGAAAGTATATTTTGCATAGTAATTACTCTTGGAAACAAGTAGTAGCACAATACTGAATCTATAATTTAAACACAACATTACTTTACAATACATTTGATCTCACTCTCTCTTCTCAAATTGATCTTTAACAACATTAAAACTAGAGCTCTAACACATTTATTCCCAAATTGATCTTGAATCTGAGAAACCTAGATCAGGGAAGTCTTCATGAACCACAACAACAACAACATTGTCACCCTTCTCTTCATCATCGACATCAATTTCTTCTTTCTCTTCGGCATTGGAATCGACAGAAAACATCATCACAACTCTCTTTTGTTGTTGTTGTTCATATTCTCCTTTTATAGTAGCATCATGGCTGGCATCAACCCAAAACGAAATCCAAAATTGGTGTTTTTGATTTGTGGGGAAATTGGTAGAATCAACCCAAATCCGAAAGCTTCATCTCCATATCGGCTCAAATCAAAACCACATCCGAACCCAAAATATGCTTGAGACCAAAAGAGCAAGGTGGAGAGTAATGTTGGGTGAAGAAATCAGCATGCGAGAGAGAGGAAATGTAGAAATGGACGAAGTTTTTTTGTTGTCTCTAACTTTCTCTCTATTTTAGATCTAAATTTTTTTTTGTTACATTTTTTTTTCTAAACCCAAATTGCTGTTGTTGTTGATGATGAAGAGGAGGTTTTTTAAGATTTTTTTTTTGCAAACCCAGATTCATGGATATGATGATAATGTTCTTTGTAATAATATTTGGCTTAACTTAAAACCCATATTTTTTTATTATTCTCATTAGATATAATTTAAATAAAACAAATAATAAGCTTGATAGATATGGGATGAAAATGATATTGTTGAGGTTTACGAGGTTGATGATATGGATGATGAAGAAGAAGATGATGTTGAAGATGATGATGATAAGGAAAAATATTGTAATTTAAGTTTTATTTATGTTTCAGCAATTAATTTAGTTAAATTAAAATTTTAATTGTTATTTATTTATTCGATTTTTCCACATGTGTGTTGCCACATCTTCACTTTGCATGCCACCTCATTAAAAAACTGAACATATCAGCGTTTTTGTAGGGCAAAATGGGGATTAGGACCAAAAGTATAAAAAAAAATGGTAGTATAGTGGCAATTTTGTTTGGTTTTTTTTAAAAAAAAATGATCATTTTCGTGAGATGGTTAAAATACGGGAACAAAAAATGTAATTAAGCCTATATATTTATGTTTAAACGTGTGCCATATGTAAGAACAGCTTCCACATTAGAACATGTGTTTAATTCTCTTGTGTCTAACTTGTATGCACTTATCACCTTTTTGTTACAAAAATTGTTCTAAATTGTGTCATTGGAGTGAAGTATTTTTATCAAACGTTGGCATATATGATCCTCCTATATAGTGTTCTTAAGTTATTGCATTGACGATGCTAGCTAGCATCTCTAATGCAAGAAGATTAAGAACAATGTTAATGTTCTTATGCTATTTTAATGCCCCAGCCCCCCCAAGTTATCTCACTTGTAAATTTAAGAACATTTACCTATTTTTACTCTTATGTAAAAATCATAGTTGTGCTCTTAATTTATTTTAAAGGTCCCACAATTCACCACTTGTTAGCCTAAGAACATGTCTTAATATAAAAAGTCTACTTACATGTAACTGTCATATCACTCGACTTCAATGCTAAAAAAATCAAAACTAATTTTAGATGTTCTCTAAATTAAGGAGCTCTAGATGCTTGAAAGATGTTTAATTAGTTGCGAGAAAAGAAATTAGGGGTGAGTAGTATTGTCTTTAGGCTTTAAAAACTAATTTTGTCAAGAAATGTGTAATTCCAAGCATCAACATTTTTATATTTTTCTTCTACGAAAATTGCTCTAACCCCAACATAAGTTAACTCACGTTAGGTAAAACTAACGTAAATTAACTCACGTTCGGTAATAACCAACGTAAGTTATCTGTCGTTAAAAAAAAAATCCTCCATGGGAATTAAGTCCCGCTGCTAGTGTAACTACACGCCTCTCATGAAATCATATATATATATATATACATAATACGCCTCTCATGAAATGACATTGCTAGACAATTGTACTTGAAAAGAAAAAAGTTAGCTAAATAAATCATACGTTTTTTACAGCTAGTTATCAATGTCAATTCATAAAATCGAACATTAATAATAATTGTGGCTTTATAGAGGGAAGGGGAATATAAAGTTGGGAAAAAAACAAATTTCTGACCCTGTTGGCTAAAAAAATAATTTTTTTGACCCCCTTTAAAAAGTATTTACCAAAATGACCCATTTTCATTTTTTGTGAATTTTTTTTTGTCGTTTAGTGCCATTACCGCCATTTCAATTGACGGTAATGGCCATTTTTTCAAAGGGGGGCGCAGGCCTAGTTGCAAGTGTGCAGGCTAAGTTTTTTTTATAATTATTTTAGCCCATTACCGCCAATTGGGCCGGCGGTAATGGCTTTTCCTTTTTTTTCGTTTTATTATTCCCCCACCCCTATAAATACCCCACACTACCCCTTTCGTTCAAATTCACTCAAATTTTTTCTTACATTTTTCTCGCTTCAATTCCACATTGTCTGACTCTGGTTCAGATACAATTTCTCCTGCTTCTCCTCCTCCTCATCCTCCCCCTTTAAGATTGGTCACTGTTAAATTTGATCAATATATACTGTCGTAGTTTGGTAATAAAATAAAAAAAACCAAAAAAATAAAAAAAATAAATATATTGATTTAAAAAAAATAATTACATCATTTAGACGATGCTATTTTTTTCTAAACCAGTTACCCCAATGTAAATTATGACTTCCCGTAGCACAAAATTTATTTTTTTGAGTTCGTACGGGTCGTTGAGGTTGCTGTTGGTCTTCCTCTTCCTCTTCCACTTCCTCGTCGTTTATTTCAGCTTCATTTGTTTCCAAATTCGCCTCATTTTGCACTTGTGGTGGGACAGAGTTTGTCCAAATATCATTTACAAAATCGTCGTCATTAAACCCCGCAGCCAGTGTTTCTATGGGATTGGTTTGTGTTTGTGGCCATTGTGGGGTGTAGTTTGTTTCTGGATAATTTACAATGGTTGGAGGGGTTGGTAGGTTGAAAGAGGGGTATTCAGGGTAACTGATGTGGGGTGTGTTTTGGGTTGAAATAAAGTCATCGATGGAATAGTTTGATGTTCGGGAGCTTTCTCCATGATGACTCTGGTGGGAGTAGCTTGGATATGGTATTGGGGAGTGTTGCGGGAACTGGTTTGTGGATTGTGGTGGGGATTGGTAGGTTTGGTTGTAGTTGTAGTCGATGTATTGGTTGAAGCTTGGGTCAAAGTAAGTGGGTGTAGGTGTAATGAATTGGTTAAAGGGTGGAGGGGTATTTGACCAGATGTTTGCATCTGGCACAAAGGAGGGGTCTGGTGGTGTTTGATAGGTTGCTGGTGCTGCGGGATATTCTGACGACAGTTGTTGTAAAATTCTGGAACATTCTTCCATTGGGTTTCGCAACTGCGCTTCTCTAGAAATCCACAGATGATCTCTAAAAAAGGTCCAATACCATTCAAAATATTGACGGTTTCGATAAACCAAATGGTTATATTTAACTCCGTCAAGTGCTAATTGAAGACGATTGTTCCAATTTTGTATTTGAAACTGAAATTGATCTCCCCACGAGCCTTTTATTTTTTTATTCGCCAAAGATATAATGTGGAAATGTGTCATATCTTCTGGCACGGCGGGTGGAAGTTGAGGTAAGCCAAATTGTAGTCTGACTCTATCTGTATGATGCCTTTCGACTATCTCGAAACAGATGAGATACGTGTTTGCAGACCATATCTGGCTTTCTTCTTCGTTGCTGTAATGGAAGTGGAGATAGGGCCTCCAGCAAAACTGTTTAAAAAGAGGAATGTTAATATTCTAATGTTGCTTAAAAAGTAATCCCGACAATAAAAAGTTAAGTTTCATACCGGATCGTATGTCATATTGTCGATTTTTGAACGTGTTGAAAGGAGATTATGCCGAGGATTTTCCATAAATTTACTCCCACGTTCTAGCCATCTAGTTAATATTATTAAAATTAGATAATTAATATACTTGATAAATGAATTTAAAAATTAATAAGAAATAATATATTTATTTAACTTACATAGTTGCCAAAGGAGGTTGTCTTTCAGCTTGTGGTGGGTTCTTTGGCACGGGAGATATGCATGACATTCTTGACCAAGCCCATGCATGTAGGAGTATTGTGCACCCAGTTGTGTCACTAACGCCATTTATTGCAGCGTCACACATAGCTCGGTAAAGTGTGGCCAAACAAGCAGAACCCCAACTGTACTGTCCAATCTCCTGTGGTGATTTATTCAACAATGGCAACCATTTTATATGTACAAGGTTGCCAGAAAAATTAGGCATTAAACGAGTGCCTATCAAGTATAAAACATATGCTCTAAACAGGTGCTGAACTGTGGGGGGACCTACTTCCCTATTACCTACAATATATGATTCTAACCAATTTAATCTTATTTGCAGACCGTCATGCCTTTTTTTATTAGGCATTGCTCCTAAAATTTCTTCAACTAATTCCCATTTTACGGTCGTAGGTCCGGTAACCGGTGCACCGTTAACCTTTAAACCAAGAAGCATATGAACGTCTTCTAACGTTATTGTACACTCGCCTGAAGGAAAAAGGAATGTGTGTGTCTCTGGCCTCCATCGTTCTAATAAAGCGGTTATTAGACGATTATCGACCCTGTATTTATTAATCTTAGTAACCTCCCATAAACCAGCTACCTTTAACATATCGACAATGGACGACGGCACGACGAATTCCACTATATGACAGCGATTCCGAATATAATGTTTTTCCTCGTCCTACAATAAAAAATTAACGAACGATTAATCATCCACATTTGAGAGTTTTAATCGATTTTGTGAACTATATACTGTGTGAAATAAATAAATTAACGAACTTAACGGAAAAAATTAACAGATAAAATTAATAAAATAAACTTACATTTAGTGTTTCTGAAATATGACGGGATCTATGTTGGTTGCCTAGATGAAGGAATTGTTCCATCTTGAATTGGTTTTAAAACAACGACAACTTAGAAAAAATTATAGTGAACGAAAAATATGAAGGAAGTTGGAATGTTTTGTGTAAATCTTTAGAACGTAGAATCCTTCAATTTATACTGAAAAAATATATGAAAGAAGATGCATTCACCTATGTATTGTTCACTCACGGATTAAAGCATGTTTATACAATCTGAATTTCTGCACCGTCCAAGTCCCATCTTGCATCATTCAAATCAACTGTAGCGCGTGGCATTAAAGTCCATTACCGCCAAATGGACTGGCGGTAATGAATGGTCCAACGAAAAGCTGCCACGTGTCATTGTTCTTGCATGGCTTTTGTGGTTTCACATTTCAACCGTCCGCGTGTTCTTTTCCATTTGTTTTTAGCCTGCATTGTAACTGTAGAACCTGACCAAAAGTGACTCATTACCGCTAAATTATTTGGCTGTAATGAACTAGCCAATTGTAACACTCCACGTCTCATATTTGCTTGACTATAAATGTATCGAATCGTAACAATTTATAACATGCAAATTGTGTTAACACACATAGAAAACAACTATGGCACACACACACACACACCAGAAAATGTATTTTTCATTGTTCATTACAACGGAAAAGTTTTAAGAAACCAGTTTGGTTCATTTTTTGAAAGTGAACAAAGAAAATGTTTTAACATGAGTATCAAAAGCACGTTTGATCACTTGAAAAAAAGAATAGAGCAAAAGTTACACCTAAGTGATTCTCAGGTGATATCTAAAATTCTTTACCGAGCACCACAAACCTTTGCTGCAGGTCATGTCCAGTACAACGACGTAGAAATTTTTGATAACGATGACGTTGCAGATATGTTTGTCAGTTATAAATCTTTTCAGGTACTCGGTGCAGTTGAGTTATCAGTTACGGTAGTAAATCACGAGATTCCACAACCTCGTCAAACACCACAACCCCGTCAAGTACCACAACACACTCAAACACCACCGTATGAATATGAACCAGCACAAAATCAATATGATTTTCAACCGTCGTCTTTACAAAATTTACCGTACACCCAACCTTTCTCACACACACAATACGAATATCAACCATTTTAGGCACAACCTTTCTCACAACCACATGACGAATATGAACCATTTTCATCACAACCATTCTCACAGACACAATGTGAATTTGAACCGTCGTCTTCACAACCACCACCTCAAACGCAACCGCAACCACAAACACAAACACCACTACCAGAAATCTTCCGTCAACAATTCCAAGACATTCCAGATAACATTCAAGAAGAAGTATGTAGTAGTGAAGGTGACGAAGACGAATCACTTCAGCATGAGGATGACGAAGAAGACGATGGGCATAAAGACATCTTCAACAACATTTTTCCTGGCGCACAAGCACAACCAGCACAACCACCACAAGAGGCAGTACCGATCAGAGCCGCTTATTGTCCACCGCTACATATGCGTAACGTTGATTTTGCTGCATATGATGCTATACCCACCGACGATCACTGGAATACGAATGTTGCCTTCGATGGGGCTTTTGCGGAAGGAATGACGTTTCACACCAAAGAAGATTGTTTGCATGCCATCAATTCGAGTGCGCGAGTCCTTCGATTCCTCACGCTCTGTTCTTGCTGGTAATCCAGAGGTTTCAAAAACCGACCGATAATTCCTCATTTTGAGTCTCTAGGTTTGGTACCACAATTCCTTAACTCTGTACTCAGAATTGATACTTAATCCACACTTCACTTTAACTTCTCGAACGGCGGTTCCCGTTAAGGTTCCACGTTATTCCTTAGAGTATTCCATAATTTCTTAATCCGTATGTCTTCCGCAGATGAGGTATCGTCCAACGTCGTATCCAACTGGGTTGAGGTACTTCACCTCACAGATAAATATCCCTTATATCTCTGAGACCTTGGCACTAGCAGGCCTCATCACTTTACAGTTTGATGGCCACCATTTGGCATGAATACTTCTTCGCCAATTCCATCTTAAAATCCGACACCTTAAACTTCGCCTTTCATACACTTCATTCCTCCTTGGTCACATTCAGCTCTCAGACATTTATCCTAACTGTCATATACTAGATTGAGTTGATCAGGCTCAACTAGATGTGACCTTTAGAACAACATCCGGAACCCAATGGTCCCACTACTTTTATTGAATTTTTAATGACCCAAGGCACGGTCTGAATCGACCTGCTCTGATACCAATTGTAACACCCATACTAAATTATCTAGAATATTTAGCATGTGTATTAGTCTGATATCGGATACATTAAAATTTACAATAATTATATATACAAACCACTGAATGAGTACAATTTGCTCGTTTACATAAATATCCAAATGTCATATAATACACGTTTATATACATATATAAAATCTGTCAACCTCCTGAGCTTGCCTTGACGAGCATCTGCACTCCATCCAGCGTCTTCCTGAAGATCTTCATGAACATCTCTTGCTAACCTATGAACCTGCACCAGAAGGATTGGGGTGAGACATAACGTCTCAGTGAGCTCCGGCCCAACCTACTGTTGGCAACCACGGGGGAAACCTAGGGTCGCCGTGCCTACTCTTAGCGATCTTGGGGATACCTACGATCGCTGTCATTCTTTACATTTATTGCGATCAGGGGAAAACCTAGGATCGCTTCATTGTCTTATCTCATGCATATCGTATTCTATTCTTATCTTAGCCTTATACTTAGTGATCTTGGGGACATCCTATGATCACATCTCGTTCACTAGGAACTAATCATCATGTCTCGTATTACATATAAAATATACATATTCATTTCGTATTCGTATTCATCTTTACATATCATAAAGTTAGAAGTTAGCGTTGAACAAACAATACATTATCTTGGTTCATTTTACGGAGTGCATCCGGGTGGAGTAACCCCGAAGTACATCTCCCATCATACCGGTGAAATTCCTATCATATCAGGCTAACACCGGACTCCTCTTATCTTTGTGTAGGCAACCCTCTCGGTGAAGCCCCATCCGGCATAATCTGGAGCCTGCTGGACACAACTTACATGTAGACAACCCTCTCGGAGAAGTCCCATCCGGCGTATCCCGGAGCCTGCTGGACATGCATAATCTTTTACATACGTGTGGACAATCCTCTCGGAAGAGTCCCATCCGGCGAATCCCGGAGTCTGATGAACACGTTTAACATCGTCTTATAACTTACGTGTGGATAGCCCTTTCGGAGAAATCCCATCCGGCATAATCCGGAGTCTGGTGAACACGTTATCATATTCTTTATCATTAAATTCTTACTTAAGTTCATATACATATCTTATACGTTCATAATCTTGTGCATATCTAATGCATTCTTAATTAATCATTCTTAAATATCTAACCTATAAATAGGTTCTTGACTTTGAACATTAAATCATTCTTTGTGCATACGCACGCTTAATTGAGTGCATCTGAAACTTGGTACACTAGGTGCATTCTCATTCCCATAATTTCTTAACTTATGTACTTGAAAGTACGTCTAATAATTTGCTATGAGCTTATGCATATTTAATGCATTTCTTAAGGGAACTAATCTCCCAATCTATATCATATGAATCTATGATCATAGGCTTATCGTTATCATAAGCCATCACTTAATTGTTGGAAATGTTCCATAGCTTAAATAACTTCTATTCTTGCATCTCTAATGCTTTACCAATTTCCTTATTCATTCTTCCATTCATTCCTTAATTGTTGAATAATCTTTCGGATATGTCAAAGATGGTGTTTATCTTAGAAAGATACGGTTTTTCATTGAAAACGGTTATTAAAAGCCTCGCCGAACGCGTTTACAGCACTCAGAACGAACCAGAACAGACCTGAGCTGTCTGCCTGATTTCGCTGAGCCACAGCTTGGCGAAATGTCTGATTTCGCCGAGCGAAAGCTTGGCGAAAGCTTGGCGAAAATAGGCAGTGAAGGCTTGCCAAACAGTAACTGCACGATCGCCCCGAGTTCGCTCAGCGATCCTGTCAGCATAGGAATGGCTCAAAACTTGATTTCTTTCACCATTTTTGACATATTAAGATACCCAGGCATTCCAACAGTATAAGGAATGAATTTCTAATACAAATTGATAGTTTAAAACATGTTTAATCAAGGAATTTGGCAAGCATATGAGATTAGGGTAAAATCTCTAATCTTAGCTCAATTGTAAAATTACTCTTAAACTTACTCATAGTGGGTTCTAAAACCCTAGGGAGCTCACCTTGATTGCTAGCTTCCTTGCCAAGCTTCTAATCATAAACCCAAGCTTACTCCTCTATTCTCTTCTCTTGATTCTTCTTCAATTCTCCTTGTTTCTTTTCTTTAACCTTCTCTTGTTCTTGCTTTCCCAGCTAAGCTTGCTTGCAAGTTTCTTACTAGAGTTTTGAGTGAAGTTTGGATGGATGATGGTGAGTGAGATGAGGGAGAGGAGGAGGACGTGAGGGTGAGAGGAAGGGGAAGAGAGGCTGAATTTTTGTAAAAGAGAAAGAGAAAGAGATGAGGATTAAATGGGAAAAATATCTTGTTTCCATGTTAAATAATCCTCCTTTGCCACTAAATTACTAAAATGCCATTGCTTGCTCTATAATCTTTAAACATCGACAACAGTTACTTATAAGCGGGATATTACACTTACCATATAAATAAACCCATTTATTGACAATTTACCAAATTGCCCTTGCTTAAAACATTTCTGATACATCGTCCAAATATTAATAAATATTCGAGTCTTAGGCGGGATGTTACAAAAACAATTTCAATCGCCTTTGCGCTTGTTGAAGGTGAGACAAAGGAGGGATGGAGTTTTTTTCCTTAAAAATCTTAAAAGGCATGTCACACGAGAACTAGCCGTCTGCATGATCTCCGACAGACATGAATCGATTAAAAGCGCATTCAACGACCCGCAGAATGGTTGGCAAGAAACTGGTTCAACTCATGCGTACTGCATCAAACACATCAAGCAAAACTTCACGAGGACAATCAAGGATGGAGATTTAAAGGATGTAGTAAATAATATGGGTATAAATCTTTTCTTACAAATTTTTTAATTAATGTTTTTATTAAAAAATTTATCTGACTAAATTTTTTCCATCATATACAGGATATGCCCTAAACATACCCATGTTTGATTACTACCGCAGTGTAATCCAGGAGCCAAATCAGCGTGTGTTGGATTGGGTGGACAATATCCCAAAAGAAAAATGGACTCAAGCATATGACGGGAGTCGACGATGGGGCCACATGACAAGCAACATCGTTGAGTCATGGAACTCTGTGTTTAAGGGAACTCGCAACTTACCTATTACACCTATAGTCCAATCAACATACTATAGGTTGGCATGTCTTTTTGCCGAAAGGGCTCAAAGTGCGTTTGCAAGGGTAGGTTCTGGAGACGTGTTCAACGAATATTGCCAGAATGTGATTAAGGATGACATTGGTAAGTCCAACACCCATCAAGTCGAACAGTTTGACCGAGAGAGGTATACCTTCTCTGTCCGTGAGACAGTCAACTACAGGGAGGGAAGGCCAATGGGAACTTTCAAGGTGGACCTCCAAGCAGGGTGGTGTGATTGTGGGAAATATCAAGCTTTGCATTTGCCTTGTTCCCATGTCATAGCCGCGTGTTCTTCATTTCACTATGACTACACAACCCTTATTCCAGATGTGTTCAAAAACAAGAGTGTTTATGCCATTTACAACACATCATCTAAGGTTGTCCACGACAAGAGTTATTGGCCCCCCTACAACGGTCCCAAGCTTTGCCATAATCCAGACATGCGAAGACTAAAGAAAGGTCGACCCAATAGTACTCGCATTAGGACTGAAATGGACGAGGAGGTGGAAGAAAGAAGACCGACACCGAGACTGTGTGGGTTGTGTCGGCATTCCGGACATATTAGGAGAAATTGTCCGATCCTAAATAACCAGTAGTTAATTTCATTATCAATTATGTGTTCAACAAAGCTTTTATAATTATTTGTTACTTTTTTTTTAATCTTTAATCAAATTTCGTCGTTGGTAACACGTAAAATGCATTAATAATTTTACTCGATTTACACATGTTTTAACCTTCATGTTTTAGCTTTTTTGCAATATTATGCTGGTATTGTGCGTCCATTTCAGGTATCTCTTGATTAAAAGCCCCTACGAGTCAAAATGATGAAAAAAACGGTGAAAAAAGGAAGAAAAGTCAAAGTCATCGGAAAGTCACCAACCATGACGGGCTGCCCGTCACCACCTATCAGTCGTTTAAAAAATATTGACGTTCACGTATTATGATTTTAATGTTTATTTTAATTACGTTAATTAAATAATATAATAGACGAGATAAGACAAACGCGAAAATATAATAATTAATCAAAACACTACTCAAACCAAATTACATGAACTTAAAAAAGAAAACAAACAACATTAAAACAATTGATTCTCCACTTATCGACTATTTTGACTTAACGTCAAGATACCATGGACCTTGTGCATTTTCTTCAGATGAAAACATATCTTGAACATCAGCATCATTCTTCAGAAGTTTGTATTCGTAATAATAATCAAAGTCTTTATGCGATCCCAAATCGATAAACCGCTCTCCGTAATAAATCTCACTGACTTTTCGTAAAGGCTCATTAGCTAGACGAAAAATATGATTGAGATAATTTTTCAACTCCACTAAAGTCATACATGGAGTTACTACCATTTCAAAAGGTCGTATATATTGATCAAATTTAACAGTGACCAATCTTAAAGGGGAAGGAGGAGGAGGAGGAGGAGAAGCAGGAGAAATCTGAACCAGAGTCAGACATAATATGGAAGTAGTGAGAAAAATGTATGAAAAAATTTGAGTTAATTTGGATGAAAGGGGTGGTGTGGGGTATTTATAGGGGTGGAAATAAATAAAAAGAAAAAAAAAAGGAAAAGCCATTTCCGCCGGCCCAATTGGCGGTAATGGGCTAAAATAATTATAAAAAAAGCCTAGCCTGCACACCTGCAACTAGGCCTGCGCCCCCCTTTGAAAAAATGGCCATTACCGCCAATTGAAATGGCGGTAATGGCACTAAACGACAAAAAAAAACCCAAAAAAAATGAAAGTGGGTCATTTTGGTAAATACTTTTTAAAAGGGGTCAAAAAAATCATTTTTTTGCCAACAGGGTCAGAAAAAAAAAATTCTAAAGTTGGGACCACTAATACAAACGTAGCATGCAGATTGTGGAAATAAAGTTGTTTGCTAATCCTTGAATAAAACGTATAGATACTAGAAGAGCTTATTGAAGAGCTTTAAACTGCACCGACAAAGGAGTACAGAATGGATATAAAATGGGGTACTAAGAATAGGAATAGAAGAGAGCTAGCAGCGGGACTTAAGTCTCGTGGGGAATTTTTTTATTTTTTTTAATGGCAGTTAATTTAAGTAGGTTATAATTCAACGTGACTTAACTCACATTGGTGCTATCGAACGTGAGTTAACATACGTTGAGGTTATTTTCGGTAGTTTATGTGGGAATGAACAATTTTGATTAGGAGAAGAGCAAGTTTCTTCTTCTACAAGAATAACATTTCTATACCTTTTTTGTTTGTTTTTGAAATGGACATTTCAATACTTGAGAGCAACTGTTCCCCAACTAATACTATAATTACAGGCATTACACTAATAACATGATTCATACATTATATATAGAACATAGTACCTCTCAACAAAAAAAAAAATCATAAGTTTAGTAGCAGACTCAGAGGGTCCACATGGTTATTTATGTATGCATTCTCCACTAGCCACTTCCCATACTAGGACCACTATTCTATGCTTTTGAAATGGAACACCACAACTAAAATCACATTGAAGTTTGAACGCACTTTCTTATGAAATGGAACATTACATCTAGAAATCAAAATGAAAGGGCATGTGAAGAATTCAATATTATACTCTAAAACTTTTAGGTTTTTCTATCATGTGTAAATTTGCACAAGTTAAGAAGTTTAAAGTAGTATGTTGATATTGGAACTTGTGCATTTTTTATTAAATATATAACTTTTCAATAAATAATTGTTGTTTTCGGTAAATAGTTGCTATTTTTAGTTACTTTAACATGACAATATTGCACATGTTAGACAAACCCTATTTTTTATATTAGGATCCATACGAACATCTCAGCTTCACATTTTTTACTACGTAAGATTTAAATATATTAGTTAATTTTTTTTTAATCTTAATGTTTTTCTAATCTCTCAAGAACTTGTACTAGTTTGCAAAAAAAAAAAACACTAATTTAGATTTTCATAAGAATCCTGCATTCGCATTTGGGACATTGATGACCATCCGATCTTGATAATGATAGGACGGTCCAAAGATATAGATTTTAATTTTGATTGTATAATTTTTTTTTTGAAAGAAATTTTGATTGTATAATTTAAAATATCGAGCTTGAATCTGGACCGTCTAAACTTGACAAAACCGCCACCCACATCTCAAATACTCGAGTGCGGGGAATCTTAACTGCCGCCTTCAAGGTAGCCGGGTCCCAAAAATGAACCTGTTTATTATAGTATGGTGTCTATAATCTGGTATTTGCCTAATGCTCTTCACGTTGCTCCTTTCTTTCTTTGCTCCATTTTACATGAATGGTTTGAAGAAATTATAATATTCCCTACTCCTTTTGGTTGCAAATTAGGACAAAACATCTGAGATACGCTAAATGTTGAATATTCATCAAAAGGGAGAAACATACGTAAAATCATTCCATGAACAAAATTGAGCAACTTTCCCAACATAATCAAATTTCTGTATACAATAAAAAAATCAACTATGTATGACATTATTTTTCCTGTCTAATTAATGTAAACTATGTAACACCTTAAACTAAACTATGCACATTTTTCTCCATATATTGTATCCATCAATTTCCTAAACACAATAACTAAACATTGTGTCCATGATCACTTGATGAATCTCCAACATTGGATTTAGATATCATTATAAGCATAGTCAAAACTTGTTTCATATTTGGCCTAGCATTTGGTGCCTCATTTGTACACTTCAAACCAATACATAGCAATTCACCCATCTCCTCTGCCCCACCAACAAGTCTTGAACCCAAATGACTCAACACATGATGCTGTTGATGTTTTTGTTGTTGTTTTCTTCCCATGACACGCCTTGTCCATTCAACCAAACACTCTTCACCTCCATCTACTGCTTTTCTACCTGTAGCCAACTCCATAACCAACACACCATAACTATAAACATCACCTTTTGTAGTAGCTTTCATTGTTTGTCCATATTCAGGTGCAACATATCCAACAGTTCCAGCAACCATTGTACTCACATGACTATCACCAACATTAACAACTCTGGCTAATCCAAAATCTGTTACTTTTGCTTTCCCTTCTTTGTCTAACATCACATTACTTGCCTTCACATCTCTATGAACAATAGAAGGATAACATTCATGATGTAAATAGACAAGCGCACGAGCCACGTCGATAGCAACTTGTAGCCTTTTCTTCCATGTCAGACGAGTTCTATCAGTTATTAGATCTTCTAAGCTTCCACCTTCTATGTACTCATAAACAAGTATCTTTTCTGAATTGCTTAGACACCAACCGTGGAGTGTGACGAGGTTTGGATGAGGCCAACCGAAACCATGGCCACTTAGAACTTCCATTTCAGCTTGGAATTCCTTTTCGCCTTCAAGTCCTTCACTTAGAAGCTTCTTCACTGCCACTTCTCTACCATCTGTGAAAACTCCTTTGTATACTGTTCCAAATCCACCTTTTCCTATGATTCTGTTTTCTGAGAAGCTGCTTGTTGCTATCAAAATATCTGCATAGGTGAAAGCTGTTTTGTTCAAACGAATGACTTTAACCGAATCAGATAACCACTGTGAGGACCCTATTCCTGAGCTACTTGAGTCATTGCAATGTTTTGTATGATCTTTCAAGAGATATTGATCTGATGGGGTTTTGACTAATGCACAGACTATTATTGTTAGAAAACCAAATATAATAAAAACAAGTGTTATGGCCAGAAAAACCAAGAACGCAGATAGTTTTGCAGGCTTTTTATGGTCATTGTGAAAGGTCGTGTTTTTGTTGTTTCTGGTAGTGTTGTCAATGAAGTCGGGAAGGATCAACAAAGGGTCACCTAAATATGAATCTTTCTCAAAAGTAACAAATTGTCCACTTGATGAAACCTCACCATATATGAAGGGATTATAGGAGATGTTGAACTTGTTAAGCTCAGCCACTGTGTTCAAACTTGTAGGAAAATTTCCTGAGAAATTGTTGTGAGACAAATCAAGATTTTGCAAGCATTTTAAGTTTCCAATTTCCTGAGGAATTTCACCTGAAAAGTTGTTTCTAGTCAAGTTCAATACCACAAGTGGAATACTTCCCAACTCTGGTGGAAACTTCCCAGAGAAACTGTTGAATCCCAAATGCAACATACTGAAATTCACCATTGTTCCAATCTCTGAAGGGATCTCACCACTTATCTTGTTTCCACTTAACTGAACATAACCTGATATTAAAGGTAACCTAAGAGAGGACCCAGGTGTGCAGAATGGAAAAATTCCATACCCTTTGAGCAATTTATTCCAAAGTCCTCTACAATTTTTCCTTGTTAAAATATCATACACAAAGCTGAATGGAGGGTAATCTGCAGGTATCCATCTCTTCATTGCTAAACATTCACCAGAGCCAGCAGTCACTCCACCGTCTCGCCTATTTGCTTCAAATGTTGTCATCGCATTCCTTCCGATTTTAGAAAGTTCGCGAGGAAACTTTCCAGAGAGGTTATTGTTGGCGAGGTTTAACCATAATAAACTAGTACAGTTCCCTAACTCTGAAGGGATTGTTCCGGTTAATGAATTGTTTGCAAGCATCAACCACAAGAGTGAACTCAAGTCTCCAATGCTTGGAGGTATTGGTCCACTCAACTTGTTGAAAGCAAGGTCAAGTGCTTGTAAATTATGCATATTTCCAAATTCTGATGGAATAGATCCATTGAATTGGTTATATGATAACATTAAAAGTTTTAGACTTTGCATATGGGAGATTTCAACAGGTAATGGACCTGAAAAGTTGTTGAAGCTTAGGTCTAACCGTGTAATGTTCGGCAATGTGAAAATTCCAGATGATAACAATCCTCCGGTGTATGAATTAGAGTGCAAAAGAAGAAATCTCACCTGTTTAAATTCTCCAAAAATCTTTTGTATGTCACCACCAAATTTGTTTCTGCTCAAATCCAAGAAAACCAAATTATTCAATTTCAAAAGCGCCTCAGGAATTTCTCTTGAAAAGGTGTTTCCTCCCAAGTACAATCCTTTCAGCCTTGAAATGGACCCCATTTCAATAGGGATAGCTCCAGTAAAATTGTTACTTGAAAGATTCAACATGGTTAGATTCTTGCAGTTAGCTATTTCCTTTGGTACTTCACCAACAAATCCATTTTGACAAAGATCCAATTCCACAAGTTCACAATTCAATGGAAAAGCTTCAGATGAAATGTTTCCATTGAGATGATTCTCAGCAACAGAAAATTGCCTAAGCCTTGCAAATCCATTCCGTATACCTCCACTCAGCTTGTTGGTGCTCAAATCCAAGTACTTCAACTTTGAACATTGATCAAAACTATGACCAATCTCACCAGTTAAGTTATTACCTGAGATATTCAAAGTGATTAAATTTTCACACATGGATGGCAAATTCCATAGCCCAATTTCTCCATGAAATCTATTCAAGGATAAATCAAGTGTCTGCAAGGTTGTCAATCCAGTCAAATTCAATTCTCCATCAAGAATATTGTGAGAGAGATTGAGATGCAATAGCTTGTGACAGTTTCTCAAATCATCTGGAATATATCCAAAGAGTGTGTTCTGCGAGAGATCGAGATGTGTGAGCTCACTGAGCTGAGAGAAGCTTTGAAATATCTCTCCTGTGATGTCACTGTAAGAGAGATCTATGCCAATTACTCTCTTTGCTTTGTTACACCAAATTCCTTGCCATTCACATGGATTTGAACTGTTTGTGTCCCAGTATATGTACTCTCCTTGGTCTGCAAGAGTTTTGTTGTCCAAGTACAATTTCAACTTCAACAGAATTTGTTTGTCTGTGTCCAAAGAATCTCCAACAACAACCCTACCTGCGAAAATAACAGAACATGTATGCAACAATTATTTATGGTACTATAACAGAATCACACCAACCTTATAAATACAAACAATAATATCAATAGCCACAAATGATAATTACTTTTATTGACTTTATCCATGCAATAAATAAGAGAGAAAATTAAGCAAGTACCCGAAAGAAGGATGAAGGAAATTGAGAGTAAAAATAGGAAGCAACCGGAATGTGTTTCCTGCAACTCTGACATTTATGTTATTGTTAGGAATGGTTTTTTTGTTGGTTGCTCCTCTTCTCTTGTTATTTGTTTATTGAGCAAAACTCATGTATGTAATAGGTTAGAATAAAATAAGAATGAGACAAGAAGAGCATGAGGAAGTTGAATTCATTGGTATGTGTATTGGAGGGGCATTGTGCAGACAAAATAGAATATGGACTTGTAACAAGATGCTGCCTACTTTTCACCTTATGTTTCTTTGTTCAAAAACGTGTGTGTTTTGTTGTTGATTTGTTTAGTTGAGAAAATAATAATTTGTATAAAATTTACTAGTAGCATTTATTATATGCTATGAAGTATTACTACTAGAAAAGATGAGATGGTTTATTAAATGGTTAGTTAGTTGACGAAATGTGAAATGAGTTGCATTTTTGTACTTTTGGGGTATTTGTTTATTGAATGAGTCAGAGTCATGGCACAAGTGCGTGGAATAAAGAAAGAAGCTCCCATTGCATTTCATTTGGAGAGAGGGGACGGGTCGAGCCGCCCTTGCTGACCGGTTCAATCGGCTAAGATATATTGGCTCGCAGGGGTTTTACTTTGATACGATGGACGGTGCACAAAAACTGTATATCTAAAGTTTTTTTTTTCTTATAGTAAAAAATTAAGATGAGTTGAGTTTCGAAAGTTTACCATGATAAAAAAGTAGGTCTTAAGGTTCAAAAAGTAAAATAGATGTATTTATATATCATCCAAAAAAGTCCGTATGAATATTAAATCCAGGAGTTTACATATGAGTAAACTCTTTACCGATCGATATTTATAATACATGAGTATACATACACACATTGTAACACGGACACGGTTATGATTAAATAAATGTTGTGGGGAAGAAATTAGAATAAGCTATTTATTTGTTTGTTACTAATACTTTCAAAAAGGTAGTACTAGAATCACATGGTTAATTAATCTAGATGAAAATGACGCAGCCGTTTTCTCAGTTCAACAATAAAAACACTTTAATGTGAATTTCGTGGAAAAATTGCCAACCATTACTGCGCAGAAGATTCAGGTCAGGAGTTGCACTCCAAAACGCCCCTGGTTTGAGAAGTGAGAACTGCGACTTATCCTCTCTAAAACTCATTTGCATTCTTGTTAGTACTCCCTCCGTTTCAAAATTCATGTCCATTTTAGAGAAATTGCAGTAACCAAGGACAAGTTAGTTTGACACAAAAGTTCCTATTATACCCTTGTCTTTGATTTCCTCCATTTTACATTTATTTACCCCATCTCATAATTACTCCCAATACCAATACCAAAATTAATTAATCAAATTAGTCTATCATTTAAACACCCTTGATCATTTCTTGGGAGAGTCCAGTAGTCATTTCTTGGGAGAGTGCATGAGTAAATCCACTTAAAATTGGGTCAACATTTATTAGTAGAAAATAATTATTGTGGAGAAAATCTAGAATCCAATTAATTGGTAGGCAGGGGTAAAATAGGCAAAATGTATCCTTAAACTATTAAATGGACATGTATTTTGAAACAAAAAATTTCTCCAAAATGGACATGTATTTTGAAACGGAGGGAGTACTCCATAGTAACACAAGTTTGAATGAGTTTAATTTCTTTTTATTATTTGAATTACATTTTTATATTTACTATGGCAGAATTTTTATTTTATTTTTACAAAAAACAAACAATACATATTCATTGATAATCAATGATTCAATACATGTGAGAATATAAGTGTGTTTGAGAGGATGTTTTTGAAGGGTTTAATGCATATGACAAATAAGTTTATAAGAAAAATTATTATTATTATGTCCGAGTTATTTTGTTTGTAAATATATTTTTTAAGAAAATGTGCTTATAACATTTTATTAACAATCAGATGTTTAGGATCAACTTGTTCTTGTGCGGTATGGACACGTCTTTATTAAACTCGTACCTCATGAAGTTTTATCAAGATGATTGGTTTAGGTCTAAATTATTGGTTCAATCTACTCAAATATGAGGGTTGGATAAAATATATATACGATCTCCTAATATACAGTACTTCATACATGCCAAAATTAGTTCATGACTAAATTGATGATTTTATTTTATGGCGTGCATGAAGACAAATAATGGCGAGCAATTATAAAAGAAGCATCATAGTACATTACTGATTGTAACTATAAGAGGACGTTGATTCTTTACGATCAATTTTTTAACTCATTCATGACAAATGTGATCGTTGAATTGAGATCACGAATTTGATAGTTTAGATTTTAAATATGATAATTAAAAAAAATCAAATTATGTATTAAAATCTAGATTGTTCAATCTCGATCCATCGATCACGATTGTCCTCCTAAATAAGTAAATATATGCAAAGTGATACAGTAAAAATCTAATTTAAGAGTATTTTCTACATCACGTGCGTGTGGTCCAAAAAGTCTAAATTAAGAGTATTTTTTGCATCGCGTGCGTGTGGTCCAATAAATCATTACGTATAAACCCATTAATAAAAGGTGACAACTTGAGTACCCATCAATAAAAGGTGGGTAATACAACCCATGCTGAGTTGGCACCAATCAAAGTTATTTGTTTGTTTTCTATTATTTTTAATATTATATAAATACATTGTTTTGATTGGGCCAACTCAACATGAGTAGTATTATCCACATTTTATTGATGGGTAAACAAGAATTTCCCTTAATAAAATAGTAGTCTTTTTCAAATTATCACTTTTTAAGATGTTGTTGAAGTTCAGACTTGACAATGCGGCTATCGTTGAATAAAGACCATTCCTAATCAATACTTAGTGCCTTGATGATGAAAAGCGACAACAAACTTGCCGGCCTCTAAAGATTATAACTTCAGGAAATTTTTAAATGCTGCTACATGAGTCATGATATGGAAATGTTTATACTCTTAAGATTACTACATCTCCTTAAATATAAGATTATTCTGAGAAAAAACATGAAAATTAAGAAAGTTATTTTTATAAGTTTACCCTTTATAATAAAGAATTAGTTAGTGTTTTCATAATTTTTTTACTACATATTTTAAAAAAATAGTTAATATAAATAAGAGTATAGTATTAGTAAAAAAATAATTAATGCACTTTAAAATAAAAAATATTTTATAAAAAAGACAAAAAAAACTCAATGATTTTATATTTAGAGACAAAAATAGTACAATATTAGTACTACTTCCTCTTCTTTCTTTGCTCTATCCATTTCAATAGGAAGCTTGTTGGTGGTATTTTTTTGTTAACATCTTGCGGTGGTTTAAATCTTTAGTTAAAATAAAAAAAATCACATCAAATAAAATTATATATTATTTTTTACCTTCAAGGGTATTTTCATCGTTTCATATATATTAACATATTTTTCTTCTTAATTTCTATCCAATTACATTCAAAGAAGGGGGAATTAGTTAACTAAAATATCTCGCATGCAACTGCAAGATCTAATATGCAATTGAGATCATTTTAGAGAGTCAACTTTTGTTCTAAAAAAAAAACTCGACTTCTATCAGCATATGATTTTTCATACGCACCGACAATGGATCAAATCTTATGTCAAAAGGTTAAGAGGCCAAAACACCTACCACATGTATCACATCATGTTGAGTTCTTTCTTCAATTTCTTATTTATCAAAGAATACATCAAAACTTCTTTATTTTTCATTTTTCAAACTATTTTTCTCTTCTCAATTACTTCTCACAACCAAATATATTCAGGGAACATCTATATTCAAATATTTGTGAGTTCAGGGGCGGAGGCAAGGGGTTTGAGGTGTTCAACTGAATTTTCTGAACATAAAAAAATTGCAAATATACTCTTATGTATTTTTCATTTTAAACCCCTGAATTTTTTTCACCATTATTAGTCCAAAATGTTTGAGAACTAAAAATTTGAACCCCTGTTTTTATCATTACGCTAAATTTTGCACAATATTGTACCCAAATATGAGTCAACTTTTTCACCAAAAATATGAATCAGATCACTATTATTTAGTTTAATATACTTGAAAGTGATCAAGATTGGAATAAATTTATTAATTACCACCATGCCATCATTTAAATTTGCATTAGATAATAATACTCAGAAGATTATGATGCGGACTCGCTATTTTTTAGTATAAAATTAGTATAGCTGACAAGGCTATAGTATTTAGTTAATCAAACAAAAAAATTAAGGTTATTTTTTTATTTTGAGGAAAAAAAATTAAGGTTATATAGTACATTATCTCAAAAGGATAGCAGAGTACATGTCTATAATTAATTATTGTACGTGTGAATAGACAAATTACTCTTTAAAATTGTGAAGGTTAGTTAAAACAATCTTTAAAAATTTTAGGGTTAATTAAGTAAAAGGTCCGTACAAATATTCAGAATTTTATTTTGGCTAAAATGTGGTTTTGGTCCCTGCAAATATACCCAGTTTTGATTTTGGTTCCTGGTAATTTTTTAAAATAAAAAGGTCCTTGCAAAATATTTTGTTTTTAAAAATGGTCCTTGACTCCACTTTTGTGGTGATTTGTCACATTTGTGCATAAGTGGCACTTGCTGACTGTGTCATGTTGTCCAGCTGGCATCCACGTGACAATACATTTTATAAAAAATCATTTTTTTTCAATTTTTTAAAAAAAGAAAATATATTTTTAAAAATTGAAAAATTTTGAAAAAAATGATTTTTTTATAAAATGTATTGGCACGTGGATGCCATGACATAGTCAACAAGTGTCATGTATACACAAATGTGACAAATCATCACAAAAGTGGGGCCAAAGACCATTTTTAAAAACAAAATATTTTGCAAGGACCTTTTTCAAAAAAAAAAAATTTATCAGGGACCAAAATCAAAACTGGGCATATTTGCAGGGACCAAAACCACATTTTAGCCTTTTATTTTTAATCCCTACAAAATAAAATCAAAATTTAGGGTTAATTAAGTAAAATGTCCCTATAAATATTTAGAATTTTGTTTTTAGTCCATATAAAATAAAATCACACTTTTTAGTCCTTGTGACATTTTCCTTTAGCATTTTAAGGACCAAAAATGTTGACAATTTTCTTTATAAGGACTAAAAATGCTGATGGAAAATTTTACAAGGACTAAAAAGTGCGATTTTATTTTGTAGGATTAAAAATGAAATTTTGAATATTTGTAGGGACCATTTATTTAATTAACGCAAAATTTTACAAATTAGTCATCAATCAATGTCATCTTTCACTTACCTTCTTTTGTTAAAGGTTATGCGTAAAAGTCATTTTGATACTTGAATGTATGGGACGTTGAGACTATAATCTATGAATGTATTAAATTTGTAAACACATACACAAATGCCTCTTTTAATAGTCATTTTGATCATTGAATCTGATTTAAGTAATCAATTTAGTTAACGAATATGTTTTTTGTTGATCAATTTAGTCCATAAAAATACAAACAAAAGAGACATTGGGTGTGTTTGCAATTTCGAACATTTAAGGACTATAGTGATAACGACTAACACTTATGGGTCAAAACGAGTCTTTGATCTAAAAGGCTATATATGATATGCTAAAAAAAATATGAGAATTTCTTTTACCACCCTCATGTCTCGTGTGTCATCCAAAATTCTCATTTTTCCCCTATTTGGTTTATATACTCCGCAACTGTTTTTGGATATTTTGGTTTATATAATCCAAGTGTTTAGAACACATGAAAGAGAAAAAATCAGTTATCAAATCACAACATTTTCAACAACATAATATCAAAAATATCATTTCAACAACATAATTTAACCACAACAATTTCAGCAATATAATCTCAAAACATAATACAACAACGCAAAACAACAACAATAATAATTGCAACATAATTAAACACAAACAAGATCATGGATCAACGAAACTAAATTCTTCATCGGGTCTACCTATGCAAGCCTTGATTTCTTTGTAGGTCCTGGGCCGAATCAAACTTTCACGAATATCATGATCTCATATAAGAAGTGTCTAACTCGATCGGTCCCTCCGAAATGTAATGATCAAATATAGAGTACGTGATCATTACGTCGTCGTCGTTCTGGAGCTTCATATAAGAGAAAAGAATGTGAGTTTATCGACGGACGACGATACTCAACATTGTCCACCATTCTCGTGTATTTGTAGTTGAGACAACCATTAATTTGGTCCAATTGATCATTCATATCTACTAGATTGGATTCTAAAAACGGATTGGATTCTCCCTTGTTGTAGTACACTACAACTAGCTTAGTCTTCATAACTAACCAAGCACACCAATTTATAAAATGTTTTGTGCATTTTGGACCACATAAATTGTTTGTGCAATGTGGACTATAGAAAATCAGGTGTTTAACCGGTTTAGATTACCAATGAAATATTGTTTTTGAATTATATAATCCTAAATAGACCCAGAATGTGGACAACGTCGTTACCGTCAAGGTTTGGTCAATGGTTGATTTGTTTCATCCAATTTGGACAATAAGGGTGTGCCACTCGTTTCCTTTGACCGTAGTTACCGTGGATGATTGTGTTGTGTCTACAAATAAGGTGAGATTCTTCTTTCTTTTTCAGTCACATTCTTTCCTTCTTCCCTTTTGCTTCTTATTTTCATTTTGGGCGGTTATAAAGTTATTGTTTCATTGTTGGTCGTTCATACTATTTCCAAAGTTGATTTGCGGTGTTTGTGGAAGTAGTACAATGGTGAACTGAGACCTTCGTATATTTTTCCACGTGGGGTGGGGGTAGTATGATTGACCAAAGAGGGTTCTTGTTCTTCCTCTCCATCTTGTATTCCTTATAAGTTTGGATCAAAGGTTGTTCCCATTTTCTTCATTTTTCTTGTTGTACTACAAATTTAGCTTTAATTGTTTTTTTAATAATTTTGTAGTAGTTCTCTATAGTATTGATATTATAGAATTGATTTGATGTATGTCTGTATTTTATCGAACGATGATGTTAATGCCAATGGATTATGAAATCCTCTTGAATTAATTTTGTTGTTAATTTCAAATTATATTTTAAATTGTGTCGTCGCATTTAAATTATATTATTTCTATAAGTTGAATTGAATTTGCACACTGTTCTGTTCTGATACTGTGTCAAATACATTTCAGATTTTATAATTCGAAAAACATTAAAAACGCTTCAGAATATAAAATCCGAATGGGATAAAATGGGGAAAAACGAATAGGAAAAGAAATTCTAAAAAATATATTTATTCCTTGGATTGGATCATCTCCTGCAGCCAGATCTACTAGAAACGATATCTAAAATGCTAGTGTTTTCCGTGACAATACTCATATACGAATAGATGAATATGAAAATTAGTCTATTTTCAACAATTGACCAGCACAGCACACTCTTGTGGAAATTGGAAATTGGAAATTGGAAATCAAATCCATGTTGTGCATAATTACGTTAACTTACCCGGGCTAGAAGGTATGTATGTTTTGTCTTTCCCTGTCAAGTGGGAACCAAAGAATAAGAATAAAGTTGTGTTTTGTGTCTCACTTTGCTAAACAAATATAATAATAGGTGACAACTCGGGTACCCATCAATAAAAGGTAGGTAACACAACTCATGCTGAGTTGGCACCAATCAAAGTTTTTTGTTTGTTTTCTATTATTTTTAATGTTATATAAATACATTGTTTTGATTGGGCCAACTCAACATGAAAGTATTACCCACCTTTTATTGATGGATAAAAAAGAGGTGACAACTTGGGTACCCATCAATAAAAGGTGGATAACACAACCCATGCTGAGTTGGAACCAATCAAAATTATTTGTTTGTTTTCAATTATTTTTAATGTTATATAAATACATTGTTTTGATTGGGTCAACTTAACATGAGTAGTATTACCCACCTTTTATTGATGGGTAAACAAGAATTTCCCTAATAACCACAAATAAGGATATTAGAGTTACACGGAACGGTAGAGAAAAAGTATATAATATTCTGGCAAATTCTTATTTATCCAAAACAAGTTTTGAGCCACCTTGATAATGCTCATGGATTTTATCTCGGAAAAATATTTGAGGAGACGGTGATGATAAGGATTCGGGTAGAAACTAATACGATAAAATTATAAAAAAAAAAAAAAAAAAAAATCATTGTTACTAAACAAGCCGTACACAAAACGCAGAACAGTTCATTGCTCCATTTAATCACCTATGTGAACATGATTTCCGTCAAGGACGAAAGTATATAAAAAAAAACATGCAAATCAAATTGAAGATACTCACTTATTCAAGTGTTTCTTAAACATTTATTGTCATAAAAAATTTATTTGTAAAAAATCACTTTTATAGTACCCAATTTTATTGCGGTAAAAACAATATCAACTGTAAAACCAAATTTATCGGTAGCAACATGATGACTTTTTCGGTAAAAAAAGTATATATGATCGTAAGATATTTTTAATGGAAGAGTCTTAACCTTTTAAGACTCGGTACCTATAAGGTACCTCTATTTGAGAGAAAAAATTTGGGGATCTTATAGAACGCAGCGTCTCACTTGACCTCCATTTTTAAGTGAGACCTACACTTTTTTAATATTAAAAAATTAATATGTTATGATATAAAATTATTGATAATTGATTAGTGGGTCCATTTAAAAAATTTGTGTGGGATGCTAAGTTGGAGGGATTGAGTGCTTATTAGGTACTACTTTTACAAAATTATAAATGAGTGATGTGTGCACGTGAAACTCATTTAAGTATTCAAAAATGGATGTCTTATCGCAGATGCTCTAAAGAGGACTTTTAATATACTTCTATTTTAAAAAATTACTATCTCAAATGTCTTTTCGGATGATCATGTTTGGGTACGCAAAACGGTGTTGGGGTACACTTACCAATTTTCCATTTTAGCCAACTAAACATTTCTAAACCACTCAAAGCAACTGGGCCTAATAGCCACATGAACCCTTTGAAATGGTGATTGCTTATTTTTTCTCAAATATGTTAAAATACACTATGGTAAATCGCGCATTTTTAGAGGGGTGTGAAAATATAATATTAGACTAGAAGCTAGCTTCCGATAAGATCCCACATTTTTAGAGGGGGTCAGATGAACAATCACCTTTTGATATGCCTGTGTAGAATAAAGAAAAACATAATTCTTTGACCATAAACTCTCTCCTTGTAACTTGAGTATATTTTTCCCACTTGTAACCAGATTAAATAATGTAGTATATTGTGTATAAATGAGATGATCAAATATTCATTAAATATGTTCTCGTAAACATAGTTCAAACATTACATAATATACGTAGGAGACAGTGAAATTCTAACCACTGGCTACTTGACAATTTTTTTATTAAATGTTAATTTCAAGTTATTGTTCCGTGAAAATAATAGTTATCGTAAACATTTTACTAAATACTAATCACTTACCAATTGACTTTAATAAACAAATAAACTAGTGATTGATGGAGGGAAGAAAGACAGGTTCCGCTAGGAGTGGGCAAAAAAACCAAAAAACCGAACCGAACTGCTGAATTGAACCGAACCAAACAAAAAAAAACTGAACCATTACTAACAGTTCTAGAACTGAACTGAAACAGTTCGGTTCAGTTCAAAACAGTTCGGTTCGGTTCGAAACAGTTCGGTTCGGTTCAAAACAGTTCGGTTCGGTTTTACCTTCTAAAATTCGTTTTTGTTTGGTTTTTTATATTTTTTTCAATGGTACCAATAATAACAGTTTGATTCAGTTCGAAACAGTTCGGTTCGGTTTGGAACAGTTCGGTTCAGTTCAAAATCCAAACAGTTCGGTTCAGTTCAGTTATTTTAAATTTATCAAACAGTTCAGTTCGGTTCGGTTCAGTTTTCATCCCGAACCGAACCATGCCCACCCCTAGGTTCCGCAATTGACAAACCAAGGTCTCCTATATTCGAGCCTCGGATTGGGTCATGGATCCCCCTACAACAGCTGCTGTATGGTGCAAACATTGTGGAGACTGTTAGATTTAGTGAGAGTAACGGTATATCCACAACTGCTATACCATACAACTTCTGTCGGGATCCAAACACCTTCCATTTGCTAATGAAACACATAAGTTATCTATAAGCTGTGGCAACAAAGATCCAAACCAGCTTATGTTACAGGGCCACAATCATCATTCAGCCATCATGGTCTATTCCATTCATGATTTTTCTTAAACATTTACTGTCTTCAAATAAGATACACATATACATTGCAGTACAAAGTAGACAACCGGTGGTCCTATTGCTAGAAACTATCAAATATTGCAACAATACCAAAACTAATTGCAATTGACAATTCACTAGTAACAACTCACATATATTAGTCACACTAAATAAAGTAAAAATAGCAGTACAAACTTTTACAACTTCATATTGAGAACTTTACTTAATGGCTGGTACATACTTGGTGTTCCATATGATGTTGAAGGAGTAAATGGTTTAGGTGTAGATTCCTCCCGAAGCGCGGTTAGAGCAGCCTTCTTTCTCAGTCTATGTTCGCGGTGTCTCCTTATTTTGTCCTCCAATGCTGCTTTACCATTCTCAGCTAACTCAGCTCTGCTGATAGCCTGTTCGGCACGAGTCCTCATCTCTGAAATTTTCAATGATGCATTTTCAAGCTCCTTTTTCATCAATGCTAACTCTATCTGGTTTCCTTTTTCAACTTCTTTAACCATGAAGTTGTAATCTTCCAAAGAGATTGTGACACTGTCATTGTTTTTATCACTATTTCTTTCTTCAGCTTCACCCTTTGAGTGATCAGTGATATATCCATCCTTGTAAGCCAACCTATATTCTTGGAGATGAGATTTCAGCAATGCAATCTCTACCTGTGCATCAATGTCTATTTCCTTATTCATCTTCAACTCTTCTTTGGCCTTGTGCGACTCACTTGTAAGTGATTCATTGTTAATATTCAATTCAATTATCTCCTCTTTTGCCCTTGCAAGTTCATTTTTTAACTGATTTAATTCCATTTCTAATCTATCAATGCAAGCAGATTGACCCATGATATATCTTTCCTTTTGTTCAATGTCATTGTTTAACGTGTTTGAGTCCTTTATGGCATTATAAGCAGAATCCTCAGATAAAGTGAGTGCTTCATCAACCATTTGTTTACTTTGCAATCCATGTAGCATATCTATATTCTTTCCCATATCTTCCATCTCTTGTTGCGCTTGATCATTATCTTTTGTAGCTAATTGAATTTCCTCCTCTTTCTGACACAACATTCCAATATTCTGTTTCTCAGCTTTAATAGCAGCAAGTTTTGACCTGTGAATACGTTCATTAAGCTCATTTACTTGATGCAGAAGTTCTTCTTTCTGTTCCTTTTCCATCTTCAACTCATTTTCCAACTGTTCCGCCTTAGTGACAGCGTTCAATTCTGAATCTCTAGCAGCAAAAATCTCTGTATCTTTGTTGAGAAGTTCTCTTTGCGTGGCCTTCAATTCACTCAAAACATGTGAAAGCTGGTCCCGAACTTTTACAGTTTCTAATTTAAGATCAGCCATCTCTTTCATCATTGATTCAAGCTCGTCTTTGCTACTAGCTCTACCCTCCGAATGTTGGTTCACATACTTGTTTCTTTCAATATCAGAGTTTTTCAACAAGGTAGACAATTCCTGAATCATCTTTTGGTTTTGTTCTGGCTTAAGAAGTGCTTTGATGTGTGCAACATGCTTTGCTTCTAATTGCACCTTGTAGCTGGCCAATTCCTTTGTCAAATCCTCAATCTCTTTTTCATAGTCACGCTGGCATACAAATAAAAGCAACAATAATGACATGAAAATCATGAACTAATTAGATATCTATCTATGTATATAGTCCAATTAGTATTATTTATCAGAATATGTGGTCCAAATTTTTTCAATTCTCAAATCTGAACCTCAAATGGATCAATTCTACACAAGTGGAATGTGTTGTACTTGTACATGAATGAAATAAAAAGATCAAGTTATAAGGATTTGATAGTTTATCAATTGGACTCTTATCTTACCTTATTCCTGGGTAGAAAATTCTTGTTATCACCTTTATCATCAAATAAAAAGACGCCATGCCGGACAGGTTCAATTGATGTAGTATCAATCTCACCAACCATGGTTTTGTTAAAATAGAAAATTATGTGCACCAACAGAGTCTCAAGAAAGTCAAAACCCCAAAATCTCCAGCTTATAATCTGGAAACATATACATTGATTTAATGCACATTTTGTACAACCTCTAAATCACTAACAATATTTGACTTTAAACGTATCTATCTTAAAAACTCATAGACGGTAATTTGTGATTAGTAGACGGTATAAAAAGTTGTACGCCCACGGTGCATGAAAATTAATCTCTATATACATGCCATCAAATATGAACTCAATATAACTTAACTTTAATCATGTCTATATTCACATGCAGATGCATAAAAGTTAGTTACAAATTGTAAAAAGTAAAAGAAATTAATATTAGAGGCAATATAGATAGATAGATACATACATACAAACATACCTGAAATTAAGTTGGGAAGAAAAGAAAAGGATGAATGGAGACAAAAACAAGAGTATGAAATGAACATGGGAAATTTGTTTAGGAAGTTGTTTTAATTAGTTTTGCATTGCGGATAATACTATGCTATGAAATTGTCATGGAGTACAGCTTATAAGAATCATTCTCGTTCGGTTCTTCTTCCTCGGAATTTTCAAGTGATATGGTTGGAGTTGTCTGTAACACTAGGGAACACACTCTTCCGCTCAATGATACTCTTCTTATATTATTTTTTATTTATTTAAATTTTGTCGTCTGTATGTCCCTTGTAGGTTTTCTTAGGCAGATTAAAAAAACTGATATATATAAATGAAATTGTGTTTTTTTTTAATCATTGTGTAATACTTTTGAGAAAATAATTAATATATTATCATTATTATTATTATTGATAATGATATAATAACATTTCCTCTTCTACTTTTTATCATTTGTAAGTGTGTCCAAACCAAATCCATATTATTTGGGTTTATGACCATAAAAGTCTTGCTCTAAATACAATCAAAGTGCAAGGTCTGCCAAGGTATAGAAAAAAAAAAAAAGAGTTACAACTCAAAAGTCTGCTCCAAAAGCTAAGGACCGAATTCAATCGAACAATAAAGATGGCAACGAAAACAAAACAAAACTAACTAGACAACTACAAGGAAATCGCTTTTCCCACTTCAAAGAAAGCTAAAACACACAAGTAATTTACGTTTTTATCCCGGTGGCAGTTTGTTGCCGATGGGAAGGATCCGGCGGCAGTTTGTTGCCGATGGAAAGGATCCGTTGCCGCCGTCCCCATCGGCAGCTAAATGTCGCTGCGATCATTACTTATGAAGCTCAGCATCCAGAACCTCCAACTTCATCTCTTCAAACTCTAAAAACTCTCTCAAATCTTCCAAAAATCTCAAAATTTTCAACCTCAAATTAACCAACACTCTAATAACAAGTAAGTTTCCATAATCAATTTCATTGTCATTTTATGCTTATATGTTACATTTATTATCTTAATTTAATTTTTTTTTAGGTTTAGACTTTGTTTAATTTTTGATTTTTTTGGCAAGAAATGATAGATTGTTTACATGGAAATGACTTATGTTGCTTAAATGTTTAAATCTTTGCATGTTTATGTTGTAATTTTTAGCTTTAGGGTTTATGTTTAAATCTTTGCATGTTTATATTGCACTACAAGTGTTTGATGAAATATTTGAATGAGTTTTTAATTGGATTGTTTTTAATTTCTTATGGTGTAGATCTGAAAAAATGGCTCAAGTATACTTTCATGTATCCTTCAACGGTGGTAACCGACATTTTTTCAAGGTTCGCGACGATGTGACGTTAAAAGAATTGAAGGATCTACTTCATGAAATTGACCAACGAATCAACCACGGAGACGCGAGGAGGGTGAAAGATGTTTGGTATCACCGTCCATCGTTCGACTCAGACGGGAATTTGTCGTTCACTCGGTCGGAGTTAACGAACGACGACGACGTGAGGAGCATGTTCTTGATATTTGCTGAGCCGAACATGATGCCCCTCGAGATGGATGTTACGTTGGTGAGGTCGCCTGAAGATATTCTCAAGAGTTTGATTCGGCCGGATGAAGATGTTTAGGTAGTATTATTATGTTGTGTCGTTATTTTGTTGGATTTTTTTTAATTCTTGAAAGTTTGCGGAAAATTTTGGCATTGAAGTGTCTTATACTTAGTGTAAAGGTTTGCAAGATTTGCAAGTCTTTTTGTAAACTCAAAAGAATGAAGAGAACACAACATGTATTCTGCCGAATCAGCTATATAGGTTCTCACATCGAATTCCTTCGTATAAGATGAGTGTGGCAAAAGGGAATGCAGTTCCAAGATGTTGTTTTGTACTTGATCATGCTCCTCTGTCAATTGAAACTTTGTCAGTTGGTAGGGCAGTATGATTAAGTTCAAAATAATATATTGGAATGCCTTCCTTTTTGTAATGACTCATCTTATATGAGGGAATTCGATGTGAAAGCATATATAGCTGATTTGGTAGAATACATGTTGAAATTCCTGGCAGGTAACTGGTTCTGAATTAAAAAACAGAGTATGAAAAATAAAGTTCAGAAGCAGAAAAATAAGATGCAGAAAGTAAAGGACACAATGAATTTGTTAACCCAGTTCGGTGCAAACTTCACCTACTCTGTGGGATACCAATCTAGGAAGGAAATCTACTATGAGGAATCAACTCAAAGACTTAGACACAGACCCCCTGTTCCCAGCCTTAGCAATCAATCTCCACTTAGTCTAGACTTCTACTCAGGAACCCACCTAAGTATTAGAACACTACTAACTTCCTAATTACTTAATCACAACCCAGTGATCAGCAACACTCAAACAACTTAAATATGAAGACACCCTTCAAAAGAACAAAGACATCATTCGTGCTTAAAATCTTTGAATGAATTACAACTCAAACAATCTAAACCAACTCAGAACATATGAGTGGTGTACAAAAACAAAGCCTAAGCTTACACAGACTCTTATAATGTAAACTGTAATCGACTCAATCAAAAATTCGCAATTTGCAGCAGCACGTCTTCCTTTATATATATAGTCTTCAGCAGACAGCAGGCATATAATACTGATTAAATCTTCTTCAAAATATAATTCTGAAATTGTGCAAAGGCTTGAAAAGGAAACATATATTTCTCACTTCTATCTTGCAAAGATTCTTCAGAAAATATATTCAAACATAAATACGCAGCCAATCTTTCACCAAGATCTTCAACAAATTAATCAGCCTTCTAGAAAACAATGCCTGAATAAAACTTTGATAAATCTCCAATAAATACGCACAGATTTAATCACAAAGAATGCAGAAAATCAGCTTCTGGAAACAGCTTCTGAAGGTCAACGTCTGAAGCTCAGCTTCTGAAGGTCAACGCTGGTCAACGTCTGAACAGTGCGTCTGAAGACCCTCCCAGCGTCTGATGAACAGTTTCAGAGTCTGAAGGTTCATTCTGCGTCTGAAGGTCCATTTCAGCTTCTGAAGGTCCTGAAATGCAATTTTCAGCTTCTGAACCTCTTTAAAACCAATTCCTTGCTTCTGAAGACATTATATAACATCTGGAAAACGGATTGCTTGCATTTTGATTTTACCAAACAATGATGTCAACCTTTAAATAACCAACAATCACCCCCTTTAGCAAATTTTTGGCTAAAATCAAATGCTTCATAAACACAAGTCCTTCATTCTTCATAAGTAATTAACCATGAAGAACTCCACATAATGTAGCAGAGTCAGCAGCGGATTAAAAACACAAACAACGTCAAAATACTCCCCCTGCAACACACAACATCAGTTTCTGAGGAACAGCTCTTCTCCCCCTGAAACACAGCACTCAGGTACTCCCCCTGAACAGCTCAGCTTCTGACAAGAAGCCCACAAACTCAGGAACACTCCCCCTGAACAAACAGATCAGCAATCACCAATCACCCATATATTTCTCCCCCTTTTTAGCCAAAGAAGTTTGACAAAGCACCAGCAAACATCAGGAGCAAGAAACATAAGTAACAAACAGAACAACATCAGCACATCCCAGACCAACCCAGAAATCCAGCACAACCCAGAACACCATACAAAGAACTACATATAGACAGTTTCAGAAACACAGCAGAGTACAGCATACTTGCAACCCATAAACACAAGCAGAAATTCAGACATCAGACACCACTAACCAGTCTTCAGACTCAGCATCAGCAATTGCTTAGTCTTCATTAGACACAATCATCAGATGCTGCTCAATTGATATATGCCTCAGGCACATTCAGAACCTTCTTCACAGCTACTTCTTCTCAAAATCAGCAACTCTTTTCTGAACACAAGACATAACATCTTCAGACTCACAAGAAACAAGTGCCTTTTGAACAGGAATAGGAACTAACACTTTGCTCCAAACTTTTGAAGGTCCAGCACCAGAACTCATCTGTGCTACAGGAATTGGCTTGCTGTCATCAGCAACAGCCTTTCCTTTTCCTTTGTTCAGCCTCTGAGCAACACCTGCATACTTTGGTCTCCATTCTTTCTTGATTTTGCTTTTATTCACAGCTGGTTCAGTTTTTCTGTGTTGAAAATGCTTGGGATAACCATGCAACTTGTAACAAAAAGGTTTAATGTGTCCCTTTTTCCCACAATGATGACATACCCAAGGATGAGTAGCCTTCTTGTCTTTGGATTCTTGAGGTTTGTTCTTAGTTTTTCTCATCAGTGGAACATGAGAATCAGCAGCAGGTATGCACCTCTTAGCAGGATTTTGCTTTTTGATGTTCAGGTTCTGATCAACAAATCCAATGCCATTTGGTTTTCCTTGATTCTGATTCTCCAGAATCTCTTCCAGTACATCAGTAGCAGAATTCAACATTCTAATTTACTTTTTCATCTGATCAAGTTGAGAATTGAGTTGGATTACCTCATTATTGAGAACAGAAATCTTCTCTAAGTGTTCACCTCTCTCAATCTGAAGTTGAGTGTTAATTTTCTTCTGTTCTTCCAGCTGCTTACACACTTCTGCAAATTGAACATGCCACTTCTTGCAAAAAACAACAGGATCTTTATAAGACAATCTCCATGTGACTTCTTAACATCAGTATTGGTAACAAGGCCAATGCTTTTTACATTCTTTTCCATTATGCCAGAAAATATCTCCCTGGAGCTCACCCACAAACAAGCAGGGTGCCTGCTCTGATGCCAATTGAAATTCCTGGCAGGTAACTGGTTCTGAACTAAAAAACAGAGTATGAAAAATAAAGTTCAGAAGCAGAAAAATAAGATGCAGAAAGTAAAGGACACAATGAATTTGTTAACCCAGTTTGGTGCAAACTTCACCTACTCTGTGGGATACCAATCCAGGAAGGAAATCTACTATGAGGAATCAACTCAAAGACTCAGACACAGACCCCCATGTTCCTAGCCTTAGCAATCAATCTCCACTTAGTCTAGACTTCTACTCAGGAACCCACCTAAGTATTAGAACACTACTAACTTCCTAATTACTTAATCACAACCTAGTGATCAGCAACACTCAAACAACTTAAATATGAAGACACCCTTCAAAAGAACAAAGACATCATTCGTGCTTAAAAGCTTTGAATGAATTACAACTCAAACAATCTAAACCAACTCAGAACATATGAGTGGTGTACAAAAACAAAGCCTAAGCTTACACAGACTCTTATAATGTAAACTGTAATTGACTCAATCAAAAATTTGCAATTTGCAGCAGCACGCCTTCCTTTATATATATAGTCTTCAGCAGGCATATAATTCTGATTAAATCTTCTTCAAAATATAATTCTGAAATTGTGCAAAGGCTTGAAAAGGAAACATATATTTCTGACTTCTATCTTGCAAAGATTCTTCAGAAAATATATTCAAACATAAATACGCAGCCAATCTTTCACCAAGATCTTCAACAAATTAATCAGCCTTCTAGAAAACAATGCCTGAATAAATCTTTGATAAATCTTCAATAAATACGCACAGATTTAATCACAAAGAATGCAGAAAATCAGCTTCTGGAAACAGCTTCTGAAGTTCAGCTTCTGAAGGTCAACGCTGGTCAACGTCTGAAGCTCAGCTTCTGAAGGTCAACGCTGGTCAACGTCTGAACAGTGCGTCTGAAGACCCTCCCAGCGTCTGATGAACAGTTTCTGAGTCTGAAGGTCCATTTCAGCTTCTGAAGGTCCTGAAATGCAATTTTCAGCTTCTGAACCTCTTTAAAACCAATTCTTTGCTTCTGAAGACATTATATAACATCTGGAAAACGCATTGCTTGCATTTTGATTTTACCAAACAATGAAGCCAACCTTTAAATAACCAACACATGTGTTGTGTTCTCTTCATTCTTTTGAGTCCAACACTAAGTATAAGACACAAGAGCATATATATGTTTTCCGCAAATTTTCAAGAATTAAATTAAAATCCAACATCATTCATGATGATACAACAAATTTAGGGATAATGTAATGTAATGTAACGCTTATTGTGTGAATTTTTAGTTCGGATCATGAAGGAATTGTTGTTATTGTTGTTTCGAAGTAATCAAAATAATCCAAATAAAGCAAAATAAACCCGAAAAAACTACGACAATGTGAATGTGCCATAAATTTACAAAAAAAAAAACAAAAGTCCTACAAAAATGTCCTAATCCTGATCCTGGTCATCATGCTGCTGCTGCTACCGCCTCCTCGACCTCCTGGACATTATCGGTGTCATCATGTCCCTGATATGGCGCATCGCGTGATATAGCTGCTCACTGCTCATCGCCTCCTGACCCAAGTAGTCATCAGTCTGGCTAGCAAGTCCACCAACCATGTCGATGGTATCAGGCGCGCCTCTCTCCTGGTGCCACTGTTGATGGTGTGCAATGATCTGCTCCTCATTTGCTGGCCTCAGAGGAGATCCATCAATAGGTGGCAGAATCTTTGGGTGAGACACATGTCCGTACCACCTCATGTATCCCTCCTCGTACTGCCATGGCTGATCAACCTCCCTACCCCACGCAGCCTGAGGAATTATGTGCACACGGAAGTCTAAGAAAGCCTTTGCAACGGCCTGAAAAGGGAGAGGAAGCACAAACGTCGGAGCTCGGGGGATGTCCTGCACGCACCCGTATTGCCTTTTCACCCGCTCAGGCAAGTGACGGTAGATGATGTCATGACCACACATGATCCAGCCTGAATACCAGCATATCTCCTTAAACTCCTGGATCTCCCTATGATCCTCGTATGGCATCCAGGTAACATCATCCATCTCCAAACGGTATGGCTTCAGATTGGTATGACCCCTGTGTGGAATCCATCTGGCCGCGCAAGGATAGTTTTGCTTGTATTTATCATTATGGTCATGTGGGTAGACTTCTGGAAAATGTGCCAAGAACCATCCCTGCACAAACCAAACACATTTATAAGTTATTAGCAAACATAGTAAATTAAAAGGCATAGTAAATTAAAAAGCATAGTAAATTATTAAAAGACATAGTAAATTAAAATTATTACCATCATAAGTGTCGTGCTTCCCCCAATCCTCTTTCCTGTAAGCGAAGAGGCCTCGGATAGAGTGTGGTAAAGGTATGCCAATGCCATTCCTCCCCACGAGTAGTCCCTCATCCCAACAAAGGTCTCCATCGTCTGCAGGTATATCAGGTCGATGTGTTTGTTGCTCAAGTCACTGAACAACGTACATCCAAGCAGGTATAGGAGGAAACACCTCACACAGGCATCCCTACGCCTGGCTAGCTCCTGGAGCTGCTCCTGTGTCTTAGCATGCGCTAATCTGGTGGCCACACTCAGGTGATCCTCATAAAGCTCCTTCAGCGCCTTATAGCTAATGTAGCCATCATACTCAGTCTTGCAGTTTTTCACTGCATACTCCTGGGTGACACCTAAGTTCCTCACCATCAATTCCACCCCATCAACCTGAGACACCGTCTTCCTATGGCTCAGCATTCGTCCTTCAACAGGAACATGCAGCAGACACACCACATCATCTAAAGTGATGGTCATTTCCCCATTAGGCATGTGAAAGCTGCTGGTCTCGGAATGCCACCTCTCGCTTAGCGCCTGGAGCAGAGCATGATTAACAGTAGAATACCATGTGTACGGCAAATCATGCAACCTACTCGCCCTTAGAGGATCCCAAAACCAGAGTTGATTCATATGTGGACGCTGGAGATCTGCCACCTTCGCCCTGTGATTTATGCATCTCATCCTACGAGTGTTACGAATCTAAAATAATAAAAAAAAACACCACATAAATAAAAAACATACAAAAAAAAAAGCATATACTTCATATATAAAAAGTTACGCGCGAACAATAATCGAAGACAAAAAAATAATCAGACAACGGCATGTGTTCATTTCATTTTTTTTAAACGTTATCATACAAAAAAAACGTATACTTCATATATTAAAAATTATGCGCGAACAATAATCGAAGACAAAAAAATAATCACACAACGGCATGTGTTCATGTCATTTTTTTAAAACGTTATCATACAAAAAAAAATATATCGACTTCATATATAAATAATTACGCGCGAACAATAATCGAAGACAAAAAAATAATCAGACAACGGCATGTGTTCATGTCATTTTTTTTAAACGTTATCATACAAAAAAACATATACTTCATATATAAAAAATTACACGCGAACAATAATCGAAGACAAAAAAATAATCAGACAACGGCATGTGTTCATGTCATTTTTTTAAAACGTTATCATACAAAAAAAAATATATCGACTTCATATATAAAAGTTAAAAAAGAAAAAAGGAAACTTACATTATTTGCATTATACCACAACTGTAATGCAACGTGTGAAGCGTATGATGACAACAATGAGTCATCATAAGGCTCTCCAGGAAATGGAGCCACATCAAGTAACTCCTCGGGGGCTGTCGCAGCCGCAATCTCATCCTTATCTAACGCAGCCGCATCGTCGTCCCCACCCTCATCAGCAACATGTTGGACGTCATAGCCACCATATGTGGCATCATGTAGCTGCTCCTGATAATGCAGGTACTGGGTGGGGTCCTCCACCTGCGACTCCTGTTGTGTCGGCTGAGAACTACCCTCGCCCCCAACAGGCCTCCGGCCTCTTCCCCTCTTAGGCACATGAGGGTTTGCAGCCTGTCTCTCCCGTCGGTAGCTGCTAGTCATGGGCTGCTTACCAGCTCTAGTCGTCCTATCTTGGTTCTGATCAGACATATCTACACAAAAACAAAACTAAAAAAATTAGGCATAATAAAAACATCATTCTATCACAATTCCAACATTCTCACAATTCTATCACAATCTAAACAACATTCATCAACATACTCATTTAGGCATTTTAACAAACACTTTGAGTGCAACATTCACATTGTGTTAATTGGACAACATTCACAACCACATTATACTTAAACATAATCTAAACAATATTCACAACAACTAAATTCATCTATAACATCATAAACTACACATTCAATCTACCAAAATTTCAATTTAATCATAAACCCTAACCACATGCAATCTACCAAAATTAACAAAAATAAACCTATCTAAACTAACATTAACATTAAAAATGATTAATACTACTTACTTGTTGTTGATGGGTATGAAATTGCTTGAATTTAGTGGAATGGAATTGGAGAGGATTGGAGAGAATTTGAGAGAATGAAACCTGTAAACACAGGTTCTGTTTCGTTTCTGCATAAATACAGAACGCAGCGGCAATTAGCTGCCGATGGGGACGGCAGCAACTAACTGCCGATGGAGCTGGCGGCAGTTAACTGCCGATGCATCATCCCAGCGGCAATTAACTGCCGTCGGGGGTAAAATCGTCATTTTCTAGTATGTTTTAGCCTTCTTTAATGTGGGAAAAGCAATTTTCCAACTACAATTAGAGATGTCAAATAGGCTGGCCCGGCCCAGACCGGCCCGACCCGAGAGTATAAATGGGTCAGTCCGGTCCAGTCCATTTATAATTGGGCCATATATTCTAGAGTCCGGTCCGGCCTGTGTGGGTCATGGGCCAGCCCGGTTCGGCCTGACCCGTTTTAGTTTTTATTTTTATTTATTCACTCTTTTTTATATATTAGTTACTCACAATTATTTTTTTGCTAAAACATGATTGGATGGACATATAATTGTAAATAATTTTTACATTAACATTGAATATTAATTAAATTCTAGATTATTCCTTCAATTGAATCAAATTAATAATTTATAAACTTTAGAATTTTAAAACTTTGAGCTAAATTCATTCATTTTTATTAATAAATTTTAAATAGTTGATAATTTTTTCAAAAAATATAGTGTTTTTAAACAAAAATCAAATGGAAATATAGATAATGGACCGGCCCGAAGTCCGGTGGGTCAGCCCGGCCCAGGCCCATTTTTATATGGGTCAAATGGGATAGAGCAAAAAAAGCCCGAGTGCATTTTGGGCTAACCTTTTGAGGTCCGACCCGACCCCAAAATGTAGGCTAATGGGTCGGCCCATTAGCCCGGCCCATTTTTTTTGACATCTCACAATACAATCGCAACCTCAAAACAAGGATGCTACAGAAGTTGTCGAGATCCTCTATTGGATAATTCAACCATTGGTTTAACTTTAAATCGTAACTAAAACCTTTAAATTGATGTTTCAACTATACCTCCAGGACAAGAACTTAACATGATCCATAATTCAAGTTGTTTTGTTTTTATCTTGAGAATGAAAAACCAAATTATTGTGGGTTTTTCAAATGGTTCACGCACAAACAAGCCAGATCACCAATATTTTCTCCTTCAATCCCCTTCCCCCACCAAATAGGCCACTAAACATTAAACATAAGAGAATATCAATTTTTCCGCTAAAATTGAAATAAAATAGTCAATATTACATTGATAAAATAAGATGTGACTTATTGTGAGACATTTTTTTTTTCTTAAAAAACACTGATTTTGGATCGAGGAAGTAGTACATTTTGTATCGCTATAAGTTTAAGTAAAACCACTATCCAAAGTGAACAATCTTTATCTTATATTACCAAAATGATTTGGGTGCGTTTCTTTTCCCATATTCACAAAGGGGAATGGAATTCTTGACTCTATGGGAATAACAAATTCTCGTTAATAATTCTTTCTTGGGAGTAATTTATTCCTTATAACAAACGTATGTATTTTATATTCCCATCATAAATTTCATAAATGAGCTTGTAATCTCCGAACCAAACACCCCCTTAGAAATTAAGGGTGTAAATGAGTTGAATAGAACCAAACAAAGTGTTTTATTTTAGATTGAGCCAAAACTCAATTGATTAACAGACTGAGTCGCATCAAATATCTAGCTTTTATGCAAACCATGACGTAGACCCGTCCTAGATATCATACACCCAAGTAGGGCCACTGATATCCTCAAGGTTGCTAGATCCCAATCCAATGATGCCCCATCCTAATCCGCTCATAGATGTCCAAGGAGATAGTTGTCTCAGCTAGAGTTTTGGATGGTAAATCCCTAATCTCACTCTACAAAGGCTAACTCATGGTATCCATGCACACTTTTCTAACTTAAAAACCTCATGTTTTGCGCCTTCTTACTTGATTATCGGAGTGTTTGTAGGTACACCGTCAGAGAGGATTAGAGGAGTGGTTCAACGCAATGTTTTACAACGAGAGTTTACCTCGACTCATTTTACTTAGGTAAACTCGACTCGTAAATTCGTACGAGTTTACCTAAAATTAAAATTATATAAAATTTATTATATACATTTCATATATAAGCTAATATAAATATTGTAAATAGGTCAATAGTGAAAAATATGATTTAATTATAAAGACAAAGTATACCCAACGACCATAATAAAACATTATGTTCAACTTAGCATCAAAATACAAAATTAACTCGTAAAATCATAAATATTGTGTTGTGTTGTTCGTTTCAGAAGAAAGGCAAAACAAGACAAGAAAATGTTAACCGTAAAGGCAAGACAAGACTTTGCTACAGAGCTTGAAAAAAGAATTGGATTTTAAGAGAAAAAAATGGGCTAAAACAAAAAAAGAAACCAAAAAAGTGTGTTTTTTAAGTGTTAACTCGTAAACTCGGACGATTTTACCTGAGATTATCGAATTTACCACATGTTAACTCACTCAAACTCGTCAAAAATTCAAATTTCAACAAAAAACAATTTTATCTCCTAGTTAACGTGATTTTAACACCTTAAAAACGTAAACTCATCCAAATTTATAAGTTAATAGGAGTACTCGATTTATGCAACACCAATGTCCACCACCTTCATCCCATCAACAACCACTCAGGCCAGATATATTAGGTGGTATTAACATGTGTTGGGCCGGTATAAATTTTATAAATTTGATTTTATTGGTTGGCCATAGTTAGTTCTTACACCGATTTAATTTAATTTACAACATAAAGCAAGCTAGCTAGTGCGGTGTTGTTGTTTGAGTGTCGTGTGTCATAGCATAGTGAACCACAGATCAGATCTCGCATTACGTAGTGATTGCATTTGAAACATCACCATTTTTTCAATAGTTTTTAACCATATATTGCTTTAAATTTAAGGCAAGTTATACAACTAACCATAAGTACATCACATTAAGCATTAGCCAAAACTTTGGACATAGGTTACCTAACAATCGCCCTAGATCCAAAAGATATAGTATACCACACACCATTTGTGGAGATTGGTCAGTATATGCCATTTTTTCATCATGATGAATAAGTGTTCTGTTCTGCCATTTTAGCCTCAAAATCCAAATCAACGTGAGAAATTATATCCATCCATGTACAGTGTCACTTTCTATTTTCCATTTGTTGTTTAATTTTCGTTGGAGTTTATATTTGAAAGTCTTCACCATTTTTCTTTCATCATGCAGCGTACGTCCTGATTTGTTATGCAGCGTACGTTCTGAGATATCTCCTTTACCATCCAAGATAGTGACACTCTAAGCCTCTTAAGTGTTTTTTAACACCATTTTTATATTCATTTCTTTCTGCAAGAAAAACTGAGAAGAAAATGGATAAAGCTATGACTAAACTGGGAAGCTTTTGGATCTCCAAGAAAGCCAAGGAAGAGATTTCCCACATAACCAACGACTTATCTGTGAGTCTCTTTTTTCTTTTAATTTTTCATTTGTTCAAGACCAAATTTAAATCTTGAATTTTTTATTGTTTCTGAGTGATGTCAATTTTGGATAAATGACTTATAAAATACCCAGAATATAATATTTGATCATAGAAGTAGCAGAGTCTTATGTTCTTGGAATCTTGAATATATATGACTAGAGTCTAGAGTATAAAATACAAGACATGACAAAATATAATGAGATTGTGAAGCAGAACAGGAACTAGGCAACTAGCCCATATTGAAGACTGATATGATATGATATTCATAGCTGATTGGTTTTCTTGTAATGGCAATGATATGAGAATTAAGGGGTATTTGTTCTTGTCCCCAAAATTATGTCGAGTCACAAAATTATGTCCTATACCTTGGAAGTACTCCCTCCGTCCCAAAATATAAGCAAAAATTGGTCAACAAAAGTTAATGGATTTGGTTCAAAATTTGTACCAAATACATCAACTTATGTTGACTCATTTTTGCTTATATTTTGGAATGGAGTAGTATATAAAATGATCATTATGAACAATAAACCAAAATGATCAGTACGAGCCTTTACTCTTGGTGTTAATTAACCTTTGTTTTCATGTTAATGTTAATTGTTTTGTTGCAAACATAAATTTATTTACAAGAATACTTATATATCTATTTTCAATTTCAGTCTCTCTCAAATACTGTTGAAGACAAGGCGAAACTTTTCATCAACAAGCTCAAAGGTAGTTGCTATTTTTATAACATATTTGCAGTTTGAGAATAATCTTTTTTCCACATAGATGCATACATAAATTACTGGCTCAAAATAAAATTAATATTGATTGATATTAATAACAATCAGAATAACATTTGACTACTTGTTAAATTCTGTTTCAGGAAAAACTCAGAAATCATTACCAGATCTCCTTAGGGAGCACAACCTTCCTCCAGGTCTGTTCCCCCGTAATATAACATGCTACGAGTTCGATGAATCAAAAGGAAAGTTGATGGTGCATTTCTCCTCCCCTTCTGAGGTATGCTTCAAGGACTCATCCATTGTGAGATATTCAAATCGCGTCAAAGGAACATTGTCAAAGGGAAAACTCATTGTTATAGATGGAATGAAGACCAAGGTTCTTGTGTGGGTTAAGGTCACTAGTGTTTATGTTGAGAGTTACAAGTCTGACAAAGTATGGTTCACTACCACTGGTGTTAAGAAATCAAGGCCTAAAGATGCCTATGAAATGCCTCGTGAAGCTGTTAAGGTCGAAGATTATTGATTCCAATGAATATAGGTCATAGCTTTATTATTCATTAAACAATTCATTAATTCAATTTGTATGTGTGACTTTAGAGGTGTGAAGTTATGATGATAGTATAGTTTACATTGTGACCGGTTGTTAAGAAGTGCAGTCTGTGTTTGCAAGTTCAATGTTGTTTCAGTATTTATTAGTGTGTTAGGCTGTTAGCTCTAATTGTACTTTAAGCCAAATCTTCTTCTCCGATGATTATGCATTTTGAAGATGACAGAAACAAGAATAACCTAATAAACTCACAATAGGAACTTTTTCGATCAAACAACAAACATAAGTCACTTCCATATTCTGTGGTTCTTTTCTTTAAACGTTACTCCCTTTGGTAATACTACTGCTTGTACATACGGCCAGTATAACATCCGAGGTTGATGATTTGGAAAATGATTATTGAGGCTCAACAAAGCATAAGATAAAGCACTAAAAGCCACTAAAACTTTATATTAGGACCATGTTATTAAATTTACAAGTTAACAATTTTTTCTTTTATATAACCTGTTACTTATTACAAAATCATTTTCCAATTTTTTGATCAACACTTAAAAATCTTTACATCTATAAATATCTATGTAGTGAGACGAGATTAAACACACGTGGAATAAATTTTCACAATATAGTAAAATTAAATTAAACCTATTTGTAGTTTATATAAACTCGAACTATTTAAAATAATTAAATGAACACATTTATCCATTTCTTCTCTCAACATACCTAAAGAGAAAAGGAACACAATTTCTCATAGTGGACTTTGTGCTTCAATATATTCAACTTTCTTAAGCAGTTTTTATTTTTATACATTGAGATTGTAATATTTATTTTTTGATGAAAAAATATTGCTTTCTCAAATATACAAAAAGTGATATATTTGAGAAGCTGATAAATAAATGTTTATTGATTTCATCAAAAGGAGAGAAATATATTTTTATTTTTATTTTGAGTATTTTATTATTAGTGTGAAATATTCAATAATGGGATCCATGATTAATTTTCTTTAAAAAGTTTGATTTGATTAACCACCGTCTTCCCAAGCCACATCTATGTTTAATTTCTATTTGGAAACTGAAGTTATTTATTATTTAAAAAAGAAATAGTTGTTAAATTTTATGTAAAAAAAGTTGTTTTCAATATTTCAATAAGTTGAATACATAATTTCTAAAATAAAGTTGTTACTAGGTTTCTTATCAAATATTTTTAAGCCATTTGTTAGCGTTGAAAAAAAAAAGATAAGCATTGTTTTATTGGGCCAAAAGCCCAAAATCTTAGCGTTCATTCCACGCCTGAGATCCGCGAATATTATAACTCAAAAACTAAAACCCTAATTTACCACTTATCTTCCCTTTCGATTGAAAAACTCTAAAACAAATCTCTCCTCATTATCGTTCTTCGTCACCGCCGCAAACCAAGATGTCTGACGAAGAGCACCAATTTGAATCCAAGGCCGATGCCGGAGCATCCAAAACTTATCCTCAACAAGCTGGTACCATCCGTAAGAATGGATACATCGTCATCAAAAACCGTCCCTGCAAGGTAGTTATTTGTAATTGTTTTGATTTCGATTATCAGATCTAGTTTTTCTACGTCGTTATTCATGTATTTTGATTTGATTTGTTCGTTGTTTTTTTGTTGTTCTAATTAGGTTGTTGAAGTTTCGACTTCGAAGACTGGGAAGCACGGGCATGCCAAGTGCCATTTTGTTGCTATTGATATCTTCACTTCAAAGAAGCTTGAAGATATTGTTCCATCTTCACATAATTGTGATGTATGTCTCAATTGCAATTTATCTCTATTTCTCTTTTGAAATTTTTAGTTTCTCTTTTGAAATTTTTAGTTTTTATTAGTTTTATTGATGTAATTGTTGAACTGTTTTGAAATTTTTAGTTTTTATTCGTTTTTTGATGTAATTGTTATGTTTACTGTTTTTTTATGTAATTGTTTATTCAATTGTTTTTTATTTTTGTTAGGTTCCTCATGTGAATCGAACAGATTATCAGCTCATTGATATTTCTGAAGATGGATTTGTAAGTGTTTTTGTTAATTTTTGTTAATCGTTTGTTTTTTCTTTGATTAATCAATTGTCCAATTTATTAAGAATTGTTTGCTTTTGCTTTGATTAATCAAGTGTCATTTATTAAGAAGAATGAACGGATTGTTATGGATTATGAAAAGAAGAAAAAAACTGATTTTAATACTCAATTGGTTGGAAATTTGTTTAAAGGAGGAGAAGTTGTTTGTTTTTCTATACCAGGTTACCGTTTGAACTAAAAACTTGTTGGAAGCAGTTTTAAGATTTTTTTTTTTTACTTTCAGATTAAGTGATTATTTTGTTTTCAAAAAGTGGTTTTTTATGGAAAAAAACTATAACAAATTATCTCTAAAATAAAAATGATCATTACACAAGATAATTTAGATTATTTTTAGAATAGTCAAAATCATTTTTCACCACAAAAATCAAAATCAGATTATGTTAGAAGCTACTTAAAAAAGCCTCTCTTTTTAATCCGAATTTTTCTATTAAGCTGTAACAAATGGGCTTATTTATCCCTTTTGATAGCTATATTCTGAAAATCTTGATGTATGTTTTTCTTACTATTAAATGATTATGTTTTTGTATTGCAGGTGAGCTTGCTTACTGAAAATGGAAACACTAAGGATGACCTCAAACTTCCCACCGATGACAATCTGCTCACTCAGGTTTGTACAGATCTGTTGTTGCATTGTTTTGGCTTTCACAAAACTCATTTTATTTTGTGTTTGTATCATCTGTTTGAGTATGTATCATTTGATTGCTGTGTGTGTGCAGATCAAGGATGGATTTGCTGAGGGAAAGGACCTCGTTGTGTCTGTGATGTCTGCTATGGGTGAGGAGCAGATCTGTGCTTTAAAGGATATTGGTGGAAAGAACTAACTTACATTTTGTTGTTTGCTATGATCATTTCTCGAAGCTTTCATATTGTTTTGTTTAAGAGATCTATTCTTGTGAGACTAGTGGTGTTTATGGATTTTTGTTGGTTTATCTATTATTCTGTTGTCTGTGACTTAGAAAACGAGTATTTCCTTATTGGGTATTTGTCCTTTATCTTTACAATTATAGTATGCACTGTGCTGTTGAAAACTTTCTTATGATGTCAAAAACTGCCAGGCTTCAAGCCTTCAAGCTGTCATTAGTAAGCTCTAACTTTATGCTTGATTCACTTTTCAGTTATCTAAAACTCATCTTTCATTCCATAGTTTGGTTGGAGAAATTGAAAATCACTTCAATAGGTTCTGTGTTGCAGGAAAATCCATTATTTTGCCAAATGTAATGGAAACCTGCTTTAATATTCAGAATTACTTCTTTGTTGTTTTGTAGAAAACAAATTACAAATTTTTCTTTACAATAAACCACTTCATTTATTTTAGTCGTGTCCATGATGTGTTAAGTGGTTAGCCTTGTAACTCAATGGTACAAAGTAGAAATTTTCTTAAGACAATCCTAAATTATCTCATAGAAATAAACAATTAAGGAACACCAGAGCAATTAGTAATACTCAAATTATTCATTTTTAGTTGTCGTTTATTCTTTAACGCATGATTTTCAAGTTGAACAGCCTGAGGAAACCTGGTTCTCTGGTGTCGAACGTGCCTTGTTGACAACAAGTTGTTGTCAGTTGCGAACTCACCATGTCTAGAAAGATGAACCCCCACTGAGGCCTGCCACATGGGTTTTTCACTTAACACAATTTGAATTGTATTATCCCAACACTCATAATCTTAACGGACATATGTTAAAAAGGGAAAAAAATGGTTTCGTTTCAGTCTTAAAAAATGGCATATGTTAAAACTACTGGGCTGGTTAACACAAGCATTCGACAGAGAAGAACATCAGTTTGTCCGAACGTTTGACGGAGAAGAAGAGAATCGTCTATCGATTAACATACTCTCTCTAAATGACCATTGGATTTACAAATTTATGCAAGTCTGGAGATGCCCAAAACTAGTAGAATACGTATAAACTACATACAACATATTCTAAACAAAAATTATCCAACATATTCAAAGTAAAACCAATAAAAACAAAATCCAAATATAATTATTATAAAAAATCAGATGCAACAAAACCCTTAAAATTGAGGGTAATATTCCTTCACATAACACCTTTTGGTCTACAAGTACTTCAATTGACTCAGTCATTTAGAATGATGAGAAGTGGTTATGCATGGATAGTTACGGATTATCTTTCTACACTGCTAGATTCAGACTCGGCATTATACACTTCTTTAGCTGTGAATGTCATCCAAGGTATTATCAATTTATCACACTGAGATTATATGGTTTAATAGGTCAACTCATGTTTGCTCCATATAGAAAATTTAATCCATCCATCATATGAAATTATCAACAGAGGTCAGTTTAGGGATTATATGGTGTTATATGGCCAGGTTAAACCTACGTGGTTGGGGTTTCTCTAGCAATGGAAGACGCTTGAGAATTGGTGTGCCAAATTGCATCTGTTTTTTTACTGTTACATTTGACTATTTTACTAATTTTTTATTTTTATTTTTATTTTTATATATATACTTTGGGATTATTTTTGCTTACAGTATGTTGCATTTGGTTTATACTTTATACGTATCCTAATAGTTTCGGGCATCTTTAGACTTTGAATAAGTTTGCAAATCTGATGGTAATGTTGGATATCATATTGGCATCAATTGTAACATTATAGAGAGCTATGTTCATCTTAAAATTTCAGGTTTTTTTTTTTTTTGTGTCAATTTGATGGGTTAAATCCATTTAAATGAGGCTCCTGCAAATAGATGGTGAGATTGGACTCATTTGATTAGTCGGTTCTTAAGTTATATGCTGAATTAAAAAAAAAGTAAATTATAGAGATAGAGATCAAATTGATGGTGGCAAAAAGATGAAACCACGACTTTAACTGTAATACGGAAAGTATGTAAAATTTGACAGAATTAAAATCAATTTAAACTAATCAACATGCATTATTTTATAGATACATGAAATAACAAAGCTATTATGAACTCACACACTATATCAGGGTTCAAAGAAAAATTATGACGTTCAGCCTAATAATTTACACATTTGTACCATTGAGCTAGAACTTGAGTTGTGATACATTAACAACGTTAGGGACGAAAATGGTAATTTTCTTATAAGAAATTTTTTTCTTAAAACAAAATTATCATCTAAAACAAATATTGCATGCGGCTCATAATATATATATATATATATATATATATATATATATATATATATATATATATATATATATATATATGTGTGTGTGTGTGTTATAAAATAATATAAAAGGACAAAATCAAAGATGAAGAAGGTGAAAACTTTGTATATTATTATCTTCAAATGTGTATCTTTACATCAAAACATGAGTCCTATTTATAGGATACAAATAAGCAAGTGAATGATCACATGCAATCAAAGACCACTAGCAATTCATTCACTAATGAGAGTTATAAGAATTTGGAAGATCAAGAATGGACATCCACCAACATTATTATTCATAACACTCCCCCTTGGATGTCCATCAAGGATATGCCTCATTAAAACCTTACTAAGAAAAAACCTTGTAGGAAAAAAATCGCAGTGAAGGAAAAAGAGTACAATATCCGATATATCTGCTTCGTTAAAAACCTTACCATGAAAACCCAGTGGGAAAAACCATAGTGAAGGAAAAAAGAGTGCAGAAAATCTTTATTTCTCCCCCTCAACCATATAATCATCTCTGAGACGATGAATATCAATCTTTTGTACCAGCTGCTCAAACATTTTACTTGGGAGTTACTTTGTATATTTAGATCACAACTCTTCTGAAGATCATATGTGAAATAGAACTTTGAAAAAACATGTTTTTGTTCTATCTCCCTTAATGTATCATCCTTTCAACTGAGCAATGCACATGATATTATATTTATAAAGGATTGTTGAATTCATTCTTCTGGAAGACAAGCTGCAAATTTCTTATTCAATCATAGACCTCAACCAAACACATTTTCGACTTTCTTTTTGTAGTGCTAGAATTTCATTACGAGCATCGCACAAATAACCTGCATATCTAATATAACAAAGTAACAAATAATATACATGAATAATTAGCAAGGTACATTATTGTCTCTCAATTGAACTAAAATATGGTACTTTAGGACCAATTAGTTCTTCATTATTTACTCGAATTCTCAAACAATTATCGTTTACATCTAGTGACTTTACAATCATCAGAGTGCATAACAAATGTGATTTGCCCATCTATAACCATTTTAGCACATTTCTATATAAGCTTCGTGATTCACAAAAGCGTTAAATTCTCAACTTGTAATCTCAAATAAATATATATCATTGCTACATATTTCATCTTAATTTCTTTTCTTTAAGAAATAAATTTTCAAAAACTCTTCAGGAGTTCTCAGATTTATTTTCAAATAGACGAATACTATCATTTTTGTACCACTCTTTTATAAAATATTCCCTAAGACTATTATACAACATGTTTCAATATTTTTAGTTGATTAAGTAATCTCTTCGAGAATCTGAATTGTATGACTCGATAAAGTTAAATCTTTCAGGGAGTTTAATATAAAAATATAAAACAAGTCGTGTATTGTAACAAATACTTAATATATAAATTGAGTCTTTCATGTGGTACTAGACTTAATCAAGTATGATAACGTGCTTGAATTCACTTCAGGTGAATACATCTCTTCAAATTTAATAGTAGATTTTCACCAATACTTTTAAAAATAAGGCAAACTTCATATATCAATATTTCATTATTCTCTTTTTATTTTTACATCTTCAGATGTATGGACTACTGGTCCAAAGCAAAGCTAGTTTAATATCGCATCAAATTTATCTTTTCATTTAGTCAATCATTTTATTGTCTATAATCCTCGATAGACTTTGATTCATAATCCTCATTATCATTTTTACATATAGCGCCATATTTTATGAAAGAACATCGTCAACGTTGACTTTTATTTTTCGGTTCCATCACATTTCATTCATGACATAATTTATCGAGATCTTTTTATTTACATAAATTTCAGGTACCTGATCAGTTCTGCTAGAACTAAAAAAAATAAATTACGTTAAACTTCTCTTTTGGAATTTTCATATCCTTTGTTTGTGGAACCGACTGCTCTACCACGCTTCAGACGCAGTTGAGATTCATTTGCAAAATTAGATTATCCAACATGGACATCTATTTCGATATGAGCATTAACAGCTGATATTTTGTTTGCTTAACTTTGCAACTAAAATTATATTTTGAACTTCTGGTTCACACGGATTTATATGAGGATCAAGTTGAGATAATAATAATTTATTTAAAATGATTTCATTTGAACTTATGGTTCATATATTCAGCTGTTTATTCTCTCTCCCTAATATTGGAAAAATAAATTCATCAATTGATAATCAGCTTATTGGGCTGTAAATAAGTCTCCAATTATTGACTCAATATACTTTATAATAGATGGAGATTCATATCAAATATATTTTTCCAATATTCTTTTACAAATCCTCTAAGCGCATTGTATTGAAGCAATTGAATCCTACACAACACATCCACAAAAATGCTTATATGGAAAATATTAGCCTTATAAACCAAACATCAAATTGCAAATTAGGGGACGATCTGTATATGATAAATTGTTGGCATGATGCGAATCGATGTCTCATAATGCAAGATTTTATATTCCCAAGTACAAATTGAAAGATCTTATCTTATAAGTATTGATTGTACTGTTAACATTAGACGTCTAATGAATGGATCTTCAAGCCCATTTTTAGAAATGAACATATGTTACCGAATGTTCGATATCAATTTCCATATATGCTAAATACTTATCAAATGAGGAAAATGAGATGTTAGTCAAATACTCTCACAAACTTCTGGTTGTGAGTTAACAATAAACATACATGTGACCTTAATTGATGCATAAATTAAAATTATAAAATATATACCTCGTCCACATGATTATTATGTGTGTATTGATTCACAAATATCCCCAAATATGAGACTCATTTCCTCAAATTATCAACTTTTTTTGGGAATTAGTAATGAACAAAAGTTATTAGATTTGAAGAAACTTTTGGCTCTTCAATAATACACAAAAGTTATGAGACTTGAAGAAGCTTCTGGCTCTTCAATACATATCCAAAAAAAAATCAACTATTTTTCTTCGCATCATAATATATTCAAGATGACCCAACCGGTCTTGCCAACAATAATCTTAATATGATTTTGTATACTTCTGGTTTACAATAATATGTGCTTCAATTTCAATAATATAAGTGTAGTACAATTCAAATGAAAAGACATGTAACATTTTCACTACACTTATTTTATTTATCCAAAATAAGTCTCGTAATATAGAGATATTCAACATCTTCTTCATTTCTTATTTCAATATGATATCCATTTAAAATGATATCCTTGAAGCTTAATAAATATCTATGAGACTTAGAGGAATATAATTCATTCTCATTATGTAACTCTATTTCCCCATGTAACATTATATTGGCTCTTCTAGAGCCTTCAATAATTTTAATTTATAGTGTCACAAATATTACTAACATTAGTTTCTTGTATAACTACGTATATTATTTTCTTTTCTAATTGTTTATGTAGTTGCACTATCAACAAGACACCTTTAGATAACAAATTAACACTCACCGATAAAAGGACATTTGTGGAAGAGTTGACACATTCAGATACAATTTTTTTTTTCATGCACTAGATTTTAGGAATTGAAAACTCGAGTTCTCGATTCAAGGGAACTTTAAATTAGTAAGGGTCTATCGAAGTTCATTGATACAAAATTCTATTAAGATATATCAGTGTTGTAGACTCAACAAGAAAAACACAAACCACTCGATGACACATGATGTGTTTTTTCTGCAAAAACTTAAAATGTAACTTATAACAAATGCGAGGATTATATGCATAAAACTAGGAAGTAAGCAATTACACTAATGTATAAAGTAATTAACCAAAAACTCACACACAGAAAAGTAAAACTATGATGATTAAAATATATACTTTTCTTTAAGAAAAAAAAAAACTTTCATAAACTCTTTGAAAGTTATCATAATGTTTATGTCATCGGCATATATAACAAAATTATTTCTAAAAATTTTCATAATATAAAGGGACAAATTATGTGGAGCACAAATTATAAGTGTTGAATATGCAAAGAGATGACGTAGATGTCAATACCTCTAATTTGTATGTCTATTGAGAACTCGTTAGCAATAAAGATCATAATCATCAAAAGTCATAATAATAATCTCTCACTATCTTTACACATATCATATCAATGATAATATCTACTATATCAATTATCATAACCACGACATATATAAAAATAAATAGTATGAACTATTCAATCTAGGACTAAATTTCAATTTAACATGAGAAATTTCACAATTCCAGTCAATAACAACTCTTATGTTCAATCAAAAATGTGGTTACTCATTCAAAATATTTTTGATATTATTTCATACAAAAAATATTCTTAGTGAATATTTTCTAAATTTCGATACTTCGGGAGCAGATTCAAGGGGCAAATTTTTTTTTTTTCAATTTTTCTTCTGTCGAACTTATACTAGGATCAAATAGATCTTATATATTTCAATTGTGAACAAATATCTAGTTCTTCAAAAACTTAACCACAAACATCTATCGACAACGACGAAGGAAAATCACAAATATTATTTTTTTTTTGCGTGCAATCCTTCACGAATGCTTGATGTTAATTATTAGTTCTTCTATAACTATATCTCAAATCTTCATAAACGGTGAAAAAAAAATCATTATTTGAGCAAACCTTCAGGGATGCTTTAATATTACAAGAACAAAATAGTTCTTCAAGAACTATATCACAAAAAAAATCTATATTATTTGAGCAATCCTTCAGGGATGATTCATTGTTGATTTTTTTCCGAAATTTAACAAAAATAAAGATATGATAATTATATAAGTAAAAAAAAATTCAACAAAATTTATGTGCAAAATAAGAAACATAATCGACAAGACTACTAGTTTCACGAGAAACTAACTACAATACAGTAAAACAAGTATGCCATCGAATAATCATTATGAATGAACTAACAACACCATAAAAGCAGAGCTATCTAAGAAATCGTTTTGGCACACATGTAAACATTAGGTTTTTTTTTTCACTTAAGTTTTATTGATACTAAGTGAAAATGGGCCAACAGGGAATACGAAACAGCACAACAACAAAATAACCATCATTAGAAAAGATGCAAGAGGCAATGAAGTATGATAACAATGTATTAAGAGCAATGTATCTATCCATTGTCGCATAATTGTAAAATTCACCTATGACCTCTTTTGTACAACATTGTATGCTCCAAAATTTTGAATTCAGTTGGTCAGAGTTTCGTGCTGATAACGTGTTATAAAATAATATAAAAGGACAAAATCAAAGATGAAGAAGGTGAAAGCTTTGTATATTATTACTTCAAATGTGTATCTTTACATCAAAACATGAGTCCTATTTATAGGATATAAATAAGCAAGTGAATGATCACATGCAATCAAAGACCACTAGCAATTCATTCACTAATGAGAGTTATAAGAATTTGGAAGATCAAGAATGGACATCCACCAACATTATTATTCATAACAATATAATGATTATATCATCCAATTAATACAATCTACACCACTTTCAAATTCTTAATGAGAATACACCGATAATAATAAGGATAAACTTATAAAAAAACGTTATTTTCTCTCTATGGTTTATTATTATTTGTTATTTTTTGACAAAAACAAAATGATATTCATTCCCTCAAATCGATGTATTCAATATCACTAAAAAAACACAAATCGCACTCGGATGGCGAAAATCAAACTTAATTACCCTGTATGACATGTTTAAATGAGACAAATTTTGTCCAGGAAATTTATTTATATTTCTTTTTCAGAGTGTTGCATCCATTTTCCATGTACTCTTGCTTTTTGGTTTCTCACTTTCACTCCCCTAACTGTTCCCATGGCTTCCTCGCCACACCGTTCCGGCGGTGAAGGCGACAGCAAAGGTGACAAAAGACCAAGATCTTTCGACACAAAGACGAAGAACATCTGTTGGACAAAGGCTGATACTGTACCCGGCCGTCACCCAGAAAGGTGGCGTAAAGACGCCGCCGGTAACATTGTCTGCAAGCGTTTCTTCAACTGTCTTGGTTGCCTCTGCTATGAGTACGATCACATCATCCCTTATTCCAAAGGTTCCATTTTTCTGTCACCCGTTTAGCTTCTATTTCATATTCACCCTTTATTTTCTTCTGGGCCCTTCTTATTTTCCTAATTGCATATCTGACCGCACTGTTTTCCTTCTTATCTTCTGGGTCCTTCTTATTTTCCTAATTTTATTGAAATTATTGAATATTGAGCTACTTGCTAGTGAAAATGGGTGATTTTCAAATTATATTGATATTTTCCTTGGAAAAAATGTGGTTTTTTTGGTCACTTGGTCTATTTTCTGGGTTTTCTTTGTTTTTCTGGATCTTGCTTTGTCATCATATCATGTTTTGGATAAGAACAATGTGAGTATGGAATGTAATAGTGTAACCTAAGATAGAGCTTAGTAGTTAGTACTAGTGAAATGAAATGTAGAAGTTTAGCCTAAGATAGACCTTACTAAGTTCCAACTACTTGTTTTTTTTTTTTAAAGCTAAACTAGCCCACCCAAATTGGCACCGGGGAGAATCGAACCTGAGACCTTGAGGAGGAGCACCCTCCAAGGTCCCAAGCTAACAATTCCAACTACTTGTTGAATGGGGTTAGTTAGCGGATAACAAACTTTTTAACTGTCATAGAACTACTATATAAGGCACAAGGCTACAATGTACAAGTAGGTGAATGTGAACATTTTGGAGTTAATATTATGATCTTTAGATTGAGCTTTGTGCAAGTATTTGAGACAAAGTGATCAATAAAGGAGTACATTCATTGTGCGATTTCATTCTTTCTTTAATATTTTTCATTGTGAGTTAAACATCAACAATTGATATCATCAGTTTTGGTTCCGATTCAAGGGATGACGATGGCAAAATTTGATATTGAGAAGTTTACCGGAAAAATGATTTTGGCCTTTAGAGGTTGAAGATGAGGGCAATCCTGGTGCTTCAAGGTCTTCAAGATGCACTAGCTGGTGAAGGAAAATTGCCCAGCACTCTTACAGAGAAGGAGAAGAAAGATCTTCGTGAAAAGGCTCGTAGTGCTTTGATCTTGAGTCTTGGAGATAGGGTGCTGAGAGAAGTATCAATTATCAAAGGAGAAGACAGCTGCAGAAATTTGGTTGAAATTGGAGAATCTTTACATGTCGAAATCCCCGGAAAATTGTCTTCACTTGAAGCTGAAGCTGTTCACATTCAAGATGCAAGAAGGAACAAAGATGGAGGATCACTTGGATGAATTCAGCAAAGTAATCTTTGATCTTGAGAACATTGACGTTACTGTTGATGATGAAGATCAAGCATTGTTGCTGTTAAGGTCCTTACCACAGGAGTATAAAAACTTGCATGAAACACTTGTATATGGGCGTGATTCTTTAACGTTAAAGAAGGTTCAATCTACTCTAATGTCAATGGAATTGAAGAAGCAATCTGAAAGCAAGAATGACAACAATGGTAAAGGATTCATGGCAAGAGGCAGTTCAGAGAAAAGAGAATTCAAGCACAAGGAGAAATCAAGATCAAAGTCCAAGTCAAGAAAATGCTTTGTATGCAAGAAGGAGGGCATTTTGAGAAGAATCGTCCTGAGAGGAAGATATTCATGAAGTACAAATACAATGATGAAGATTCAGGTAATATGTCCATTAGCGGTGAGCAAGGGACGGGTTGGGATGAGCAAGGTAATATAACTGTTGAAATTTGGGGCCTAACTCATCCTTACAAAACCGGCTTGTAAGGTGAGGAGTGCTCCTCTTTATAAACTCTGATCAAGCTTCCTATCTAACCGATGTGGGACTAAATCCACCCCCTCAAAGACAAACCAACATAAGGCAACTAGGGGCAGATCACAATTAAGGTGGGATTACCAACACACCCCCTCATGCTCGGGGCGGGATTTCCAACACACCCCCTCACGCTCAGGCCTAATGGGCATGAAGCGTGGCAATGCGGAATCCCGACAACGGTAGATCTTGGATAGGCTCTGATACCATGTTGAAATTTCTTTATAACTTGAGAGTTGTTTATTTCAATGAGAATGATGCTCCTTTTATAGGAGAGAATACAACTAGTCAACTCTTTAATTTAAGCAGTGACATAATGAAAAATAAACAACCATTAAAATAGAATAATAATTAAAGGAAGTAATATATATTTCAACAATAACCAACCCTGTCCTAAATTTTGATTGAGCCATTTTGAAGATCCTAACCCATCACTGAACCAGATATCTATCCAGATATCTATGGGGTCAGTTTGGACCAAGTTTATTTAAGACGAAATCGGGTTGGCGCGAAATATATGTACAACTTTTGTTTAATGACTTCGCTGCTACTAAAAAAAATTAGATTTAGTAATTAAATTTAATAGGTATATTATTATTTTTATAAATAAAATTGTCCTTAATTGTAAAAAAACGTAACATTACTACAACCACAAATATAACGTTGTTGTTGAATATCAAACTTTGTTATGCAAATTAAATTTTCAACAATTGAACCACAGAAACATAAATCAATTCAAACCAAAATTTTATAGGTACAAAGTACTAGGATTAAAAATCTAAAATAACTCAAATGAGAAGTGGAAAAGTTGGATTTGTAATTTGTGCTCATGTATTGGAATGGGCTACTAAAAAAATTAATAGTAAGTACATGTATAATAGGACGGGCCTGGTAACCCAAAGGTAAATCCAGACCCGATGGCGGGTTATTATTTGGACGGTCCTTATGTCAATTTTTTTGCATGGGACAAAATTGGGACCAACCCGTAATCTCGAAATCATCGGGTTGGGCCCTGCACACCCCTAGTGTCCATTGCTTCTGATGGATATGAATCTGCTGATGTGATGATATCTGCAGACAAAAACTTTGGTGAAGATATGGTGCTAGATTCAGGTCACTCTTTTCATATGTGTCTAGTTAAAGAATGGTTTCAGTCCCATCAAAGCATTTGTGGTGGAATGGTGGTCATGGGCAACAACTCAACATGCTTGGTGAAAGGAATAGGCAACAAAAGATTGAGAACTCATGATGGCAGTGAGACATGTACCAGATTTGAAGAGGAATTTGATTTCTCTTGGAATGGTGAAGAAATTTGGGTGCTCGTACAAGTCTGCAAATGGTGAATTGAAGATCATGTTGGGACCACTAGTAATCATGAAAGGCAAAAGAAACAATGGGGTCTGTCTTGCAAGGATCAACAATTCTTGGTGAAGCTGCCACTATAATTTCGTCTAGTACTGAGAAAGCTATGATATGACATCAAAGAATGGGGCATGTTGCTAAGAAAGGACTGCAAGAACTTGAAAAAAGAGGCTTGTTATGTGGAGACAAATTTGGTGTACTTGATTTATGTGTTCATTGTGTTTATGGAAAGAAGCAAAGAGTGAAGTTTGGAAAGGCAGTTCGCACAACAAAGGATATTCTGAAATATTTACATTCCGATCTTTGGAGGAGGAGGAGGAGGACTACAACCTGATCAAAGACAGAGAAAGAAGGGAAGTGGGGTCTCCTCAAAGGTATGGACATGCTGATATGATTGCCTTTGCTCTGACAGCTGCTGATGAAGTCATAGGAAATAAACCAAGGATATTTCATGAAGTTGTGAAGTCTGCAAATGTGAAGGAGTGGATGTGTGCTATGAATGTAGAGTTATAATCATAAATCATTAGAGAAGAAAAAAACTTGGAAGCTAGTCCCAAAGCCGGAAAATGTAACAATAGTAGGCTGCAAATGGGTGTTTAAAAAAAGGAGGGTAAACTGGGAGTTGAGTTAGTCAAATATAAGGCTAGACTGATAGCTAAAAGGTGTTGATTTTAATGAGACACTTTTCCTGCCGTGAATGGTTGCTCATTTTGACATGGTATTGGAGATAGATGTAAAAATAGCATTTTTACATGTGAAGTTAGATGAGAAGATCCTCATGAGGCAGCCTATTGGTTATGAAGTTCCAGGAAAAGAAGAGAGTTTGTCTTTTGAAGAAGTCTTTATTTGGACTTAAACAATCCCCAAGGCAATGGTACAGAAGGTTTGATGCTAGAAAATGGTTATCACGGAAACAATTATGATAGCCGTGTGTACATGAGAAAATCAGAAGATGGAGATCATGTTTACTTACGTTGATGACTGATGTTAGCCAAAAGTAAGTATATTTTTATATCGTTTCCTCAGAGACTAATGTGATACCATAAACCGTTCAACACCGATTATCATTTTAAGTTAGGGTTTAATAATTTGTTTGCTATAAACTATTCGACTTTAAAACGTTAATAAAAGCGGAGAGTAATAGGGCGTAAAAGCGTTAGGATCAAAGTTTATCAATCAAACATCGATTATATTCTACGATATTATCACGTATCACTCGACAACATCATTCATGTCTAAACGATGTTGTGAGATCGATCGTATCGTTTAATCGACGATTTCTCAATCTATTAAACGATCCAATAGCATTAAGTTCTGATACTTTTTGTGATTATCAAAACACAAATCTATGTCTAGAATTCTTGTTTTGATAGAAAATTATTCTAACTCTAGATTCAAAAGTATTTTTCAATAACATTTAAATCAAACATAATAATGAATAACAAGAATAAACTCAGTGATATATAAAATGCTAAAATCATATATTTGAAAGATCAAAAGATTACATCTAAGCTTGATTAATTACCTCTAATTCCAACAAAGGGGATTTAGTTGTTCATTGTCATGACAACAATACAAAAGTGGAAAGAAAGATGAAGATCCAAAGCTAAGACTTGATTTCTCAAAGATTCTTAGTTAATCTACACTTGATCACTTTTGCTCTATGAAGAACACCTCTTTTTAGCCCTATTCTCTTTCTGAAAGTATAACCTAATAATTAGAAAATGAGCTGAAAGGCTTAAATACTATCTGGTTTTTATATGGCTTGCTGCAGCGATAGGTTGGTCGCTGCAGCGAGCGGAGCTTTCTTTGCCATTGGGTTTGCTCCACGTCAGCAAACGGGGTTCAAACCGCCCTTGGTCGCTATAGCGACCAGATTCCTCGTTGAAGCGATGAAAGCTTAATTTCTCCCTGCCTAGGCGCGCTATAGCGACCAATCCTCCGCTGTAGCGAGCAAGCCTTAACACTTCTTCATGTTTCTTTGCTCAATTTCATGTCCTAGCTTGTTATTTCCTGCACAAATGGATGGGGTAAGACATAGAATCAATATTTTGGCATTCGATCAATAATTCTGAGCTTTTCCTATGATAACTTGCAAAACAAGTAACACAAATGCCTAAAAAAATATAATGAAAGATAATGCTTTCTGGCACTTATCAAATACTCCCAAACTTAGTTCTTTGTTTGTCCTCAAACAAAAGATTCAAAAAGGAAAATTTCAAGGCTTTGGACAAAGTTTTGAGCATAATGCAAAAAAATCTAAAGTTTGAAGAAAAGTTATATAAGTCCCTTGCCTGATGATAGGGGAACATTCAATTAGGGTATTATTTTGTATAAGTTGGGGAGAAAAGGGAGGTATTACATTTATGTCAAGTAATGGTGGAATTTGAAAATTGATCTTGACAACAAGTTGGACAAAAGAGAGAGAAAAGAAAAAGAGAAACAAAAGAAAAGAAAAAGAGAAAAATATAATAAATAGAAAAAGTTGTCAAGATTAAAGTACTACTTCTTTATCACCAAGGGTTGATAAAGAGAATTTGGAGGAAGGGGGTTCACTATTTGTTTTGTGTAAAAAGAAAGAATGTTCCTCTATGCTTGGCCAATTGAATTTAATTTTCCCTCATATGACATTTCTTTTGAAACCAAGCTAAGTTACAACCCTCAAAGACCTTTTGATCTATGCTTTTGTGCTTTTTGAGATGATAATTGGATGGACACATAACTAAATCAGGATGTTAGCAGCTTTACCGGATGTGTGTTCAAAACCCTCACGACATGATTTCAATTTGTTTCATTTACTTTCAATGTGTTAGGTGTGGTTCATTGATAAATATGTTATTGATTTGAATTGTGTGATATGAATTTTGTGTTTATGACTTATGTCACATTCACAATATATATCTGGATTAATGAGAAACTTCACATCTGCCTGCACAGTCACAGTTGAATCATGAATCTGAAAAACTTTTCTTCAAACTTTAGATTTTTTTTGCATTATGCTCAAAACTTTGTCCAAAGCCTTGAAATTTTCCTTTTTGAATCTTTTGTTTGAGGACAAACAAAAAACTAAGTTGGGGAGTATTTGATAAGTGCCAGAAAGCAGTTATCTTTTATTATATTTTTTTAGGCATTTGTGTTACTTGTTTTGCAAGTTATCATAGGAAAAACTTAGAATTATTGATTGAATGCCAAAATATTGATCCTATGTCTTACCCCATCCATTTGTGCAGGAAATAACAAGCTAGGACATGAAATTGAGCAAAGAAACATGAAGAAGTGTTAAGGCTTGCTCGGTATAGCGGAGGATTGGTCGCTATAGCGCGCCTAGGCAGAGAGAAATTAAGCTTTCATCGCTTCAGCGAGGAATCTGGTCGCTATAGCGACCAAGGGCGGTTTGAACCCCGTTTGCTGACGTGGAGCAAACCCAATGGCAAAGAAAGCTCCGCTCGCTGCAGCGACCAACCTATCGCTGCAGCAAGCCATATAAAAACCAGATAGTATTTAAGTCTTTCAGCTCATTTTCTAATTATTAGGTTATACTTTCAGAAAGAGAATAGGGCTAAAAAGAGGTGTTCTTCATAGAGCAAAAGTGATCAAGTGTAGATTAACTAAGAATCTTTGAAAAATCAAGTCTTAGCTTTGGATCTTCATCTTTCTTTCCACTTTTGTATTGTTGTCATGACAATGAACAACTAAATCCCCTTTGTTGGAATTAGAGGGAATTAATCAAGCTTAGATGTAATCTTTTGATCTTTCAAATATATGATTCTAGCATTTTATATATCATTGAGTTTATTCTTGTTATTCATTATTATGTTTGATTTAAATGTTATTGAAAAATACTTTTGAATCTAGGGTTAGAATAATCTTCTATCAAAACAAGAATTCTAGACATAGATTTGTGTTTTGATAATCACAAAAAGTATCAGAATTTAATGCTATTGGATCGTTTAATAGATTGAGAAATCGTCGATTAAACGATACGATCGATCTCACAACATCGTATAGACATGAATGATGTTGTCGAGTGATACCTAATAATATCGTAGAATATAATCGATGTTTGATTGATAAACTTTGATCCTAACGCTTTTACGCCCTATTACTCTCCGTTTTTATTAACGTTTTAAAGTCGAATAGTTTATAGCAAACAAATTATTAAACCCTACTTAAAATAATAATCGGTGTTGAACGGTTTATGGTATCACATTAGTCCATGAGGAAACGATATAAAAATATACTTACTTTTGGCTAACATCAATGACATGCTCCTTATTTCAAGGAACAAGTTGGAAATCAACAAATTGAAGCAGCAATTGAAGTAAATTTGAAATTAAGGATCTAAAAACTGCCAAAAGAATTTTGGGCATGGAGATTACTAGAAGGGAAAGATCATAAATGGTACTGTCAAACAGTTACAAAGTTAGTGATAGTTAGTTTACTATGTTTCAACTACTTGTTGAATGGGGTTGGCAAATAACAAACTTATAACTGTCAGAACTATTATATAAGGCACAAGGATAGAATATACAAGTAGGTGAATGTCAACATTCTGATCTATAGACTGAGCATTGTGAGTAGTAAATACTTGAGACAAAGTTATCAATAAAGGAGTACATTCATTGTGCAATTCATTCTTTAATCTTTTTCATTGAGTTGAGTTAAACATCAACAATAATATTGACTTTTTGAATTGATTTGATTATTGTCTTTTATCGATGATATACAGAAACAAGCATTTGCGAGCAATAGATATTTCTAGATGGAAAAACACAGGATTGATGTTTGGTATTTTGACGAGGACAAAACTTAGGTGTAGAATCAAAATACAAAACACCAAAATCAGTTCTCTCTATCCACATTTCCTACTTTGAAAGGAGAAAAGAACAAATAGTACAATATAAAAACATCTAAGTTTTGTCTTTTGATAATTGATCTATTTGACTTGTGAATTTGTGTTGTAGGTGGTGAATCAACGGCAGATAATTGCCAAATACTTCAATCCAGAGTGAACAGATTAAAATCGGACAAATCTCAGATTGATTCGGATAAGTTGAGAGGCTACTCTTGTGATATTAATTTTACTGGTAAGCATGATTCTTTATCTGTCTTTTTTAACATTGAACCTGTCTTTATTAAACCCTGTTATAGGGGAGCAGAATGTTAGTACTTAGTAGTATCCAGTTTAGTAACTAAAAATAACTAGTTTTATTCTTAAACCAATTTGATCTTCTCTTAATAATATTAGAACCTCAAGCCACTCAGTTGGAGAGCCCGAAATCCAAAATGTTGTAGATAATAATCGTACTTTATTAGTTTGTTTCAATTTCAGGTTTTTACACTTCATAGATTGCACAAGTAAAGAGCATATGCGAAAAACTTTTTTTGTTCATCTTGCTCAGATTGGATGGATTTGCTGATTGCTTTACATATTCATATACTTCAATTGCAGCTTTAGATGCTTTCACTTGCATCATAGTAGTAGTAGTACATAGTAGCTCCTTCTTTTGCCCCCCTTTATTTGGGGGTGGTGGGAGTGGTGTGCCTGTAATTTGTTTTTCATGGTTTTATGTGTTGTATGTGAATTTGGTCATGGGTGGGTTTTATATTTTGGCCTAGAATGCTATATTGAAACCAGTGCTTCATTTTGGTTTAATCAATTAAGAACATTTTCTTGTTACTATAAAATTTTATGTTTTTATCACAATGTGATTGATTTGCATGGTTGTTAGACTTTGCAAATCAACTTGTAGAGTTAAGAGTCTAGGAGGCCAAAACAAGTTGACTCACTCAGACTCGTTTTCGTGGTAGATTTGCTCAGACTCGGATATACTATTCTTTTTGTTGCTCTGTTCATTTCTGTTGTTGTTTTTATGCGTGCTCTGTTTTTGTTTCATTGTTTTCTCATCTCGAATGAGTGCTTACTGTTTGTGTTATACCCATCCTCCAAAAATAGCTTCTTTTTTATTACTGTTGTTTTTGTTTTTTGTTGTTCTGTTTTTTGAAGCAATGTGACCCTTTGTTTCATTATAGCTTGTTCCCTTTGTGTGTGTCTCAAAATGTCCCTTGTTTTGTTACATTTTGAAATTGGAATTTTTATGTTGATTGGTGTTCTATTATGTATGTGTCATTTTAAAATCATTTTTATTTTCCATAGACTCGCAAGTCTGACAACCTTGATTAGTACAACATATTTGTTCGGGTCCTGTTATAAGAAATTTTATGTAAAACCTCAGATCTTGTTCTGTTAGATGCCGTGAGGTGATCCATTATTGACTTGTTTGTGTGAGTTCTGTATCTTCCACACAAGTCACAACTACTCTTATGGAGTGTTTGTTTCAAGTCTAAGAATTACATTTACGTGAATACATGGCTAAGAAAAAAAAACATTTTTGGGTATTAAGGTTCTCAAGAATGAGATAACTTCGATAATTCCAAAGTGAGAAGGTGGGAATGTGCACTTCCATGAATTTTTACTAGGAATATCAAATTGGGCCAAACACTTTTTAAAAATTACCTAGAAATTAAATTTCTATCTTTATACTCCAGGGTAACTTATTCCTGGTAAGTATTTTTGAGTGCTTGAAACAAACGCCCGTAGGCATATATTGTTGGCCAAGGAAAATATGTAGTGCTCTAATTTTTTTTCATGAACTACCTACTAATTTTGATTTTTGATCAATAAACAGACAAGGAACTCGATATAATTGAAATGGGTGTTTATGGCGATGTAATCCGGCCAGGAAATCAGTGTAGGTGCAGAACTGTTGATGAAGTGCTTGGAAAATTCAAGGCGAAAGACGACACAAATGCTTGCAAGTTGCCATAGGAGGATGGATCTTACCTATAATAAACAAACAATCTTAGCTGTAATAACAGGATGAACTTTACTCTCTTTTCTTCTTTCTTAGACAAAACATTGCAATTCTCACTTTCCGTCATTGGTCTTGTGTAAAGATTGACATCTAGACGGCTTGTTAAGCATAACTTGATGATGAAAAGGAGGGTGTTAGACACATCCGGAAGAACATAAGTTGTACATTTTAGACGTAAAAGTACCCACTAGATTGTTGGGCAAGTGCATCAAAAAAAGGTTTTATACAGCGCCAGATTGTTGCAACTTCCCAACTTGGGAAGCTTTTGATAGATGTGTTTGGTGTCGACACATGTTTGTGTCCAACACAACACATATGATTACATTCAATTATGTCATTTTTAAAATCATTACTAGTGTCGACGTGTTAGTGTCATGTCTGTTTCAGTGCTTTATAGTTTGTAAGTCTGTTTGATAACATGAATGGACATGGTTCACAAGTATTTGCTTGTTGTACTAATAGGGAACTGATTCGCTAGTATTTGGATGTTGTGGTGGTAGATTGTATAATTTGTGATCGAACTGAGTTTGTGATCAACAAGACCAGACTCATGCACGTTCAAATTTATACTAGAATATTATACGTGTATTTTTGTTGGCAAGAAAATTTGTGCAAAAATTTGCGTTATATTAAGAGCCATTTGTTGAGATTTTCCATTATATTTTATGGTTGCAGTGTTTATTTACGAATTAATATTTTGAACAAATTCAAATGTTGGATAGTAAAATGAATAATTTGCGTCATACAACTCACTTGAAAGCACTAACCATTATATCATTGTGATATCGGTAAATCGACTACTGCCTTTAACAATGGTGTTTGAAACTTTGATGTTGAATTCGTCGTTTGCAGTCTAAATTGCACCATTAATTCTTAAACCTATTGGGCATCTTTACAGACACCCGTCCTGTTAAGTTTGCATTTGAATCAAAATTAATTCACGTATGAAGAACTTGTCTGTCCTCTCCACGATTTGTTACTTTTATCACACAAAACTACCTATCTACCTCAAATGTCCATGACTTGGTAATTATCTTACTGCAACAGCAAGCAATGGGCACTCGTTTTGCACATGACAAGCTTTGACATTGCCTGGAAAGAGCATTAGAAGGTCTATTGACTCAATCTTACTTGCCATGATAGAAGCATTTTAGACAATGCGGGGTCGTATATCTCTGTGTTTTTGGATTTCAAAAACAGTTTTTGAAAAGAACTTTTAGTCACCAAAGATATTGCCAGATTGAGTTACGAAACAGACCGCTCTCTTACGTTTCGCGACATTGTAAAAAATTATGCAAGACAGACGATCAACCACAACGCCAAGATAAAACAACTCAGATCACTGTTCAGTTTACTAATGCATTGTAGAAAACCATTCTAGAATTATGTCTCAAATATGGCTATTACGGTTACTCAAATAACTTGGTGTGATGCGATGACCACTCGAAAATCGAAAGGGACAGAAATGAGAAGGAAAGAACTGCTCGAAAACTCAAAAGCAACAAGGGGAGAAAAGAGAGAGAAGAGAAAGAATTCTCACAAACTCAAAAAACTTCTTTGATTTGAGTTGAGTTATGCGGAGTCCGCTATATATAGAGGGACTTCGCAACCAAAATCAGTGAGACTTTGAGAAGGAGGAACCGTCAAGCAAAACTTAGGGGAGGAGCAACTCTCAAGCGAAACATAGGGTAGGAGCAACTGAATTGGTACAATTAAACGAAACTTGGGGCACACAAAACTGATGGAAACTTGGGACGCACGAAATGTGGGCAAAAATTACGGGAAGAGATGCACACGAAATTAAAAAATATATAATATTTTTTCATTTTTCGAGTAGTAAAAATTTACCATTTAGCCAAGCACAATCGGACGGCGGCGACGTAGTCATGCATGTGTTAATTAATTTTGTGTGTGTTCACTCTCGTTCACAAAATTGAGTACACCAAAGGACACACCCTTGGAGTCCCATTTCTTCTATATAAACACTACTTGTTGGCACTAATTTTACAATGTGGAACTTCTACTATTTTCAATTCACCCACACTGTTTCAAAGTCTTAAGACTTAGCGTTTACTTTTTATTTTCCCACCAATTCTAACTAAGGTTCCAACAATCCCCCACTTGAACTTAAAAATAGTGTTTCAAAAGTAATATTAAACGTTTTTATAAGATTGTGCATCAACATATGTGTCTTCCGATTTGAGCCTTTGCATATCGAGTAAAATTCAAATTCAACAAGAGTGACTCATAGTCTTGAACTCCATCTCTGACATAAGACTCACACACAACCTTTTCATAGGGTATATTATTAAAGCTCGTGTTTTAATGGTCTTGTACGTCTATGTTAGTTTAATGAATGCTCTAGGAATTCTGCCTCAAAATTGCACAGGAACCAACTCCAGTTCCATATTCACAAAGGCGAGTCTATCAAGAATTTCTATTACCTACTCCTTTCATCGCTTCAGGAATCATGCTTCTCTGACTCATTGATATATAGGCAATAGTCCCACATTTTTTTGATGTGTTTAGGACTTCCTTTCTAGGTAATCCTTTCGTCAAAGGATCTGTTAAGTTTTCATCAGTGCGTACATGATCCACTCTAACAGTTCCTTTAGAGATAACTCCTTAATATTGTTGTACTTATATCGTATATGTCTTCTCTTACCATTGTAGTATCGATTCTCATTTTTTGCATTTTTCGCGGTACTATCACAATGGATTAACACCACTGGCAATTTTATTTCCCACAAAGGGGTCTCAGCCAGCAAGCATCTGAATCAACTTGTTGATTCACTAGCAGTTGCTAGTGCTATCATCTTGGACTCTATAGTGTATTGATCCAATATCGTCTGCTTCTTAGATTCTCAAGAAACAGCATTACTAAGGTGTTGTAATTACATCAACATCATCCTCAGCCTTGAACTTGATTACAGAGTCGGCCTGAGATTTTTGGTGCTGAGTAAACTTGGAGAATTGCACTCCCATAATCATATCATTAGAATTGTTTTTTTATGCTTAGTTATATACGTTATAAGTCAGGACTATAAGTTATATATGTTGTAAGTTGTAACCATGTATTGATATTTTTTCCTTCAAATAATTGTGATTTTTTTTTTTGTGAAACAAGAGATTTTGATATAGCATTGGAATTTGAGGATTAGTGGAATACAACAAAACTGGGCTACTATGCTACTCTCCTTGATTAAGAAATTACTAAATCTGATTCCTTTGAAGCTTAAACTAACTGTGAAAAATGAAAGCTGGATGGACCACATTGCTCAGATTGATGTTTGAAAGCTCTTAGGTAACAACTCATGCTGCTATACACTGTACATCCTGATGTTCCTTTGTTCATAGTCACAGCACTGAGCTGAGCTTGGGGGAGGTCCCTCTCACAAGGACAATTTGATTCCATATCTAAAGGATCTATATCCTTTCATAGTGCCATATGAATAAAATAGTACATTTCCTGTTACTTTAATTCCCATGCTTCTTACCTGCAATCCATTAAAAATGCTATGTTAATTGTTAACATTATCATTTCACAAATGATTAGCTTTTGAGTAGCATAGTACCTTTCTACTGTTAATCTATTTATAAGATTATTTCAAGAAATCTAGTCCATAGACAAAAAATTGAAACATGTTTTTGTTCTTAGGGCAACAATCTTCTTGATATTACTGTCACATACCTCTCTGAAACCATGATCTTCGGACTGTATGTCGAATGTGGCGTTCATGTCTTTCTAAGAGCTCGTCAACTGTATGCATTTGAGATATTATTGGCCCTGAAAATTCAACCTTCTCTCCTTGATCCTGATAACTCTGTAAGGAGGGAAACAAATAAGAATCATGTCTAGACAAGGATACTTATTATTAAGTTGCCTAGTTTTGGCTTGAATTTTGATTCTCTCAAGTTGGAATCCTTTCCAACATGAGGTAGTTATGCTGATGATCGCACCAATAAAGTTCATTCGATCCTACTAATATATTTTTTAAGCTATAGAATCCAATAAATTTGAGTTGTGAGATCACCGACAGTCCGACATAACCCCCTCGTGTTGGATTTCAACTTGAGAGGATCCAAATCCGTTTGGCTTATGATCCAAGAAAATGATTGACCATGTTCACAAGTCTGGTACAGTAACTAAACAGCATCTCATATCAATCTCTATACATAGCACAAACAGAATAAAATGTGGCTAGAGGCATATAAATTGCATCCCTCATCAGAAAATATCAAATACAGTATTCAATACACATCATTGAACCTGGCAAATTCACAAACTTACCCGGTTACTTCTCTTGGACATTGAATCTTCTCTATGATAAAGCATCATAGACAGTTCTTGTGAGTGGTACTCTTCAGAAGTATCAAAGGAATCTGGACGATCAAACTTACTCCATTGATTTTGCATCACTAGCTTAGAAATTTCAAATAGATCATGACCTCTGGAGCTGGTGCGTCCCCCCAAAACTTCCTTATTTTCGTTGTTTCTATTATCAGAGATGTTATTTGAATTTAGTGTAGAAGTTTCTAATGAACTAAATATATGTCCTTTAGAAATAGATCGAGTGTGGGATCTAATTGAAGTAGCGTCATCTTTACGCCTTTTTGCCCATGCAAATCCACTTGATTTTGAAACTTGTAATGGTCCATGAAAGGGGATATCTACTTGAGATGCATCCTTTATATGGGAAGCATCTTCTGGTTTACCAGTGGGTGGCTTTGGTGCCATTTCACCAATGTTAGTGTTCTCTTCTTTAAGGATGTGGACAGATCTATCATCCATGTTTTGTGAAGTTTGAACTTGACTTGTCAAATCCTGCAATAGAAGAGTAAGAGTAAGATTTTAGGTGACAGTTAAACTTTGGCAATTAGACCATTGCTACAAAACAATGTGCGTGCCACGCAAGGTAAAAAACACAATGATGCAAGATGAAAGAAAGCAAAAGAGACCTCTGCTAGAGGTAATTTCCTCAGTCCTACTGGTTTTCTTGATGTTCTTCTTTTTTCAGGTCCACAAACTCGCCCAGCGATCTTTTTCCTGAAAGCTCATCACCATATATGATTTAATCAAAAGACAAGTAGCAGTGTCTGGTTTGACCATACCATAAAAGAGATTATCAATTGCTAGAGAACAGTTGGTATGTGACAATAAAACAAACTACTATTAGCCAATAAAATAGCATAAAATAGACGTGAAATTGATGTTTACCTTTTTGTCTCCTCCTCGTGTTTTGCATCGATCTCTTTGCTAGGTGGGTATACTGGTAAGCTTGATGGATCACATGCATAAGGTTTTGTTTTGAAATACTGAAAGTGGTAAGAATACAATAAGATTGTAGTATCGGAAGAGTAGAAGAGTCCAAAACCATATATGCATCCATGCTTCACAAAGTCATCAAGTTAGCAGAAAAACATTTGTACTTTATGATTAATCACAGGGGAAAAGACTTATCTTGATTGAAAACAAAGTTCCAAGAAGATTAATCAAATTGAAAATGGTAAAAGCTAATAAAATAGACAATGTTATACAATAGAGATTATTCACCGAAGATAGAATGCTGAGAAATACAAATACAACTCTGCTAAGTAAAGCTACCTCCGATGAGAGAGCAGATGAGGCGGTTCCACGTTTGTTTGGTTCAATAGAAAGAAGATTTTGTAACAGGTTTACATTGGTTGCAGGAAAATCTTTAAATGTTTCTCTTACACAACTATCATATGGTTGCTGTGGCTTGAACAAAGTTGCGTGAGGAAGTCTGGTTTTTTTCCAGTATTCATCGGGTGGAGAGCCGCAAAGCTTGAAGATTTTGTGCAATTGTTCAACCTGTATGCATAACAAAGATGATTTAGAAGAAATTAAAAGAACAGTTAAAACTATATATTGGAATTGTCAATATATCAATATCATAAACAACTGAACTTGTAATGATTGTATCAATGTCAAATAGACCAACAGGATTGCCACGAAGCCTCATGCAATAGGTTTGGACCAACATTTCTACTCTACAATAGAAATTACAATGAAATTTTTAACAAATTTATATTCACTGATACTATCATTAGAGTGGAATCTGCAACACGAGAAATCAAATGGGGAAGGAGAAAAGTCCATACATTTTGAAAAGATTGGTATTACTACCTCAGTTCTTCCCTTAAGTATAGGCTTCCCAACTAGTAGCTCTGCAAATACACAACCAACACTCCAAAGATCCACAGATGGACCATAATCTGTTGAACCAAGCAAAAGTTCTGGAGGACGGTACCATAAGGTGACAACGCGACTAGTGAGCGGCTGCTTCTTCCCAGAATTAGAGAAATTTGCCAATCCAAAATCTGCTACCTTTAATATCCCTTCATTATTCACCAGAAGATTTGATCCTTTGATATCACGGTGCATTACACCCCTTGAGTGACAGTGCTCAAGACCAGATAACAATTGTTTCATGTAGCATTTGATCTGCACAACAAAATTACTTTGTCCTTTTAATCAACCTTTCATCACAATTTACCACCAATACTTTAAATTATTGTTTCCAACATTCATAAGGGAAAATTAAGCTAAGGTAAGCTAAAAATACCTGTGATTCAGTAAAGTTGATTTCTGGTTTAGACAAGAGCCCTGTGACATCATGCTCCATGTACTCAAATACAAGGTAGATGCTACAAGACAATCTTGAAGTAATCAAGCCCTCAAGTTTAATGATATTTGGATGATCAAGCCTTCTAAGAATCATAATTTCTCTTGCCATAAACCTCACACTTTCTGGCTCAAAATTGTCAAATCTCACCTTCTTTAGAGCCACTATCTTCCCTGTCTCAATCTCCTTCGCTCGGAAAACACTACTATATGTGCCCTGCCCAATCTATTCATACAGTTCCCAAATTCAAAAAATTAATAAACATTAATTGTCAAAATCCTAGTATTGAGAATTCATCGAAAGAATCTACGTTAATTTACAGTTTGTTGTGTTCAGTTGAGCAGTTTATTATAGATAACTCAGAAAAGCAAACATACCATAATCCATATAAACAAACACATACATTTACATCACTTCAACAAGATTTAGAATGTTCTAACATGAGATTTACAAGAAACAAACCTTGTCAAGTTTTTCAAATGCATCAGAACGGAGAGGAACCCAACCATGAATAGCTTCCGAAGCAACCGCGCTGAGCCACACCGGCCAACCAGCAGCAGCTTGTTCTCCCTCCACATACTTACTAAGATTCCCTAACCTGAAACTCAATGACCCACCTTCACCATTCAAACTTGTTCTTCCTGAGTCACCTACCTCACTCCAACTCACTCCAAATGACTCCGTATTCTTCTTATTCTTCTTCTTTACACTATTATTCCTCTCTAAGTCAACTGAATGGTCAACGGCAGGTGTCACAGACACACCTTGCTTCACAAACACACAACCCATGAATAATGCCTCATCAACACGTTACTCTTGTTCCTTTGAACTGCAGAAGATGAACACAACACCATCAACTGTTTAAGAATGAAAGTGAAGATTGGTTTGGTTTTGTTTTGTTTTGTTTTTGCGGCAATTGCGGAGAGATGATAGATGTTGGAATTTTAATGAGTATCACAAAAACATAGCGCCGAAATCAACGGAAACATAAAAACTCACTTTCTTTTGTTATACTATGTATGTATTTGCCTTTTCATTGAAAAGTACTATTCATTCATTAACTCAACTGCAAAATTCTTGTTTTGTTTGTTTGCAAATTGAAATTGAAATGAAATGCAGTAATATTCTTTGGTTTGTGTATGAAACAAAACAAGGAATTTTTGCATGGGATTGATTGGATTCAGAAAAGATAGCGTGTCACAATGAGAGGTACTAGTAAGTATACTAGTATATGTTTCATTTTCAATAGGGTCATATTCAATACTAATCATCAATTATTATCAATCACGTATTGCTTTTACACTTGGCAATGGTATTGGGTCGTTGTTGTTGTTGTCTCTTCATTAATACCTCTAGCTAGGTTCATACTCACACTTCATGCACCATTTTAATTACTTGGACATAGGGCAATCAAATTTGTAATAATCAATTAGTGCCAACAGTTTACTAATATTAATTTCATGCTTACTTTTTTGAATAAATTATATAGATTGTAGTACACGCATGGTTGCGTTTGATTTTGAAGGATTGGAGTAATAAATGGGGCAGGCACCTCTATATGTCTAATCTATGCTACAAATTTTAATGTTTGTTGATGGTTTTGACAATTTGTCATTAGGAAATTGAAAAATGTAACAATCTATATATATACATATATCTGCTCCCTATCCTATATAGTTATGTTTGATATTGGCCACAGTTCTCAGTTCCTTAGAGATAACGCTAGCTAGCTTTTGAAATGTTGGATATCTATCTATGAGTGGGTACAAAGCGTGTTTGATTAATTAATGTAGGGCACACTAGTGTGCTCAATTCATAGTCGGGACCATTTTTTATATTACTTAGAAACTTTGCCCAAAATATATACCCTTTGAATTCGATTATATAAAGTAGATTTTTGTTATACAAAATTCAACAATAGTTGAATGAAGACTAGACCGACCATTCACATTCGAGTATAATTAAATGAAATTAAAATACTTATATAAAATATAAATACTAGTATAAAATTGTTACAACAATTGAGATTGACCACACAAATTTTTGGATGTATGAAATCAATTTTCAGACACTAAATACCAATAGTATGTATCAGAATTTAGCTTTTTACTTGCTCGTTTCCTAATTTTTCAACATTTGTTTTGTGTACAGAAGATACTAATTAAGTAAAGGAAGACCAACATTTGGGTCAATTAACACTAAGAAAACTTGAGTTAGTTTTACTTAATGATGATTCCTTTTGCTAATGCATTTTGGAATTTAATAGTACAATGATTGGACATGGTGTATCATAGCTGACTTGAGTAAAAGAAGGATAGCATTATGATTTTATGCCTAAATCCATATTTCCTTTATTAATATTCACACCTTATTTTCAGTATGGATGTTTTTTTAGTAGCCTAAGAGAGAGGGAAAAGTTTTCTATTTCCCCACTATCTTTTTCTTTTTGTCATTGAAAAAGGAAAGGGGGATCCAAGCCTCCAGCAATTATTTTCACCACTATCATACAAATTAGTTATAGTTTTGAAATCCTAGATTAACAGCTAGGAACCTAATAATGTACACTCACCTAAATTTCGGTTTGTGCTATGCTGATTGAAATGTCAGTGTTTTGGTAAAAATTTGAGAAATGTGATTTTAAATTAATTTGTAAATTTGATTAGTTAAAATTGTGTTTGAAATAAAGTGAATTGTGTTTCAATTTTTTTGTGAAAGCAAATTTAATGTATGCAAATTTTTCAACCTAACATACTTTATATCACTTCTAGACTTCTAGTTAAATAGAGAAGACAAATTTTGTCCAATAGTACCGAACATTTATATTTTTTGAAGTACAAAATATCTATTTTTTTTCCTTTGTTATAAAGGTATATAGGTTTCTTTTTTCATCTATTCTACATGTGGTGTTCTGTCATCACTGATGAGCACTGATCATAGTAAGCCTCTTTAACAATCCATTTTCCACTACCTCTCCTCAGGAAAAAAAGGATGACTATAATATGCTATAATTGCTTTCTCGTGCCTCCCGTGATCTAATCAATCAAGATCCCCCCTTTATAGCATGAGGTGCACACAGAAGCAATCATACATATAAATAACCAATACAAGAGTGGTACTAACAGAAAAAAATGTATGCTTGAAACTATGAAGGGAACCCTTATATTCAATTAATGTAAATAAATGTAGATAAAGCATTTTGTAAAATTACACTTACAAAAGGTGGAGAGGGACAATGTAAAATTACCCTTATTTGCCTAAGAAAGTTCCGATACAGTTATCTATTTTAGCATTGACACTTTAGATTGAAAACATGTCCAATGTTCAACACTGATACATGTAATTACTTTCAATAACTTCATTTTCTCAAACTACCACTCCAGGGATAAAAACAAAGCAGAAAAAAATGCACAAACTTTTACTATTGTACTAAAAAAAATGCAAAACTTTTTCTAATGTACAATAAAATATAGACTTTTTTTAGTTGAGATGAACATCACGATATATATGCAGGGGTCGGGATTTGAGCCTCATACTTTTTACTTATTCACCTTAAAAGTGAATTTACCTCAAGGGTGAATTTCTGGCGACAAAGTTATTTGAAGAAAGTTTTTTTGCTTTTCTTTAGTGCAGTTGTCAAATGCTTTAAACATTTTGACAAAGTTGGCTTGATAATGATGACAAAAGCTGTTATGTTAGTGCCATAGTGGGACATTATGTTATGCATTAGTCAATATAGTGTATTTTAAATTGCAGCTTGAGAAAAATGAGTAATGACAAGAAACACAGAAGACAAGCATGCAAACTTTTAAACAGTAAACTAATAAAATTAATTTCTATGTAAGGAAACAGCTGAGACAAGTTAATTAATGTAAACCAAAAGAAAAAAGTAAGGTAATAAAATTAATTTCTATGAAAAAAACTGAGAGACAAATGAGTTAATGTACACCAATTTAAACAAGCTATAGTAAATGTGATGTTGAACAAAAACATGTGAAGTATAAGTGAACTCTAGAGATTAATTTTGTAATTCATTAATCATTATATTTGATGGAGAAAGCTTCTCCTTCTTCTCCATAGGAAGATGTGTTAATACTAAAACTGAAAACCAGTAGTAGTAATTAAAAAGAATAAAGAGTAGTAATAAAATGAAGAACAAAAGGAGGTGGTAGTGGTAGGTCAGAGTTTGTTAACAAGTGGGGATAGATGTCAGGATTTGCTTTATAACTTTTTTTTTATGTGATGCTTTTTAACTATTTAATTATGGTTAAGTTGGTGCAAATAAATGTTGACTTATTCTTAGGAATAGCATAGTTGGGAAAAAACTACATTACATACATATGCTAATGCTACCATAACACCAAGTTCTGTTATGCTCATTTCGGCCATGTAACATGCTTAATGGAGCTAGTGGGGTATTAGTTATTCTCCATTCTGCAATAAAAAATTTATGCTTGTCTGTCGTTAGAACTTTGGTCAATGTTGTGATGATCTGGAAATCTGTTAACAAATGAATTGTCAAGGTCTTCACTAATACATATAAGTACTGCATACCGTTGTTTTTGGATTTCCAAACTGTTGTATTTGGATTTCTAAATTCTATTTTGAAAGGGACTATCTACCGAAGTTGTTGAGTCACGACCAGGTCGCTCTCTTTAAGACGTTTTGTGGCACTGCCCAAAATTGTGCAAGGCAGACTATCAACCACGCCGCCTCCAGGATAAAACAAGCCCAGCTACAACTGTGTGGTTAACTACTGCATTGTAGAAAACCGTTCGAGATTTACACCTTCAATATGGTACTAAGACCACTCTTTAATACTGAAACCACTTTCTAATATGGTACTATGACCACTCTATTATGGTGCTAGGACCACTCAAATATGGTGTTATCACCATTCTAACTTTTAACTTCTCCAAGAGTAGAAAAATATTGAAAGAATATTTATATACCATTAAGATCATTCTTAATTTCGACGGGACATTATTATTTCAGAAAGGGACTATGATCTTAAAAGTACTTTTTATTCTGAAGGGACATGTATTATCGAAGGGACTATGTTCTTAAGACCTTTCCTAATTCTGAAGGGACATTATACCGAATAGGGACTAAGGTCTTAAGAACACTCTTAAATCCGAAGGGACAGAAAAAGGAGATAAGGAGAAGAATAGCTCGTTAACACAAGCTGGGGGGAGAAGAGAGAAAGAGTTCTCGACAACTCAATAGAACTCTTGGGTGTGATTTTTGAACTGAGTGGAGTCCTCTATTTATATAGAGATTTTGTAACTGTTTTAGCTAAAATTGCGGCAGCAGTTACTCTAATGGATAAGATCAAAAAGAAACTTAATCACTAATCAGTTCAACAATGCTTGTGGATAAGATAAAAAAGAAACAAATCCACAAAGGTGGAGGAAACAAACTCATTGGATATGAATGAAGGAAAAATAGGAAGTTCAGTTGAATTCTCAAACCTTATCACAACCAACATAAACTAAAATTATGGGAAGTGATATCTATGAATAAAAATAATAATTACTATTATTTTTATCATTATCAAGTATTTAAAATTAAATACCGCAATTTAAACACTACTAATGTGTGTGTTCTATTTTATGTGGGACCCCCACTCTCTATTTTTTCAATTCACATCACACTAGCTCAAGGTATTATTAGTTGATGTTTAATCTTTCAATTTCCTTCCAACTTCACACCAATGTTCCAACAATCCCCCACTTGAATTTAAAAAATGGCTTCAATAATAACGTCTAAACGTTTCTATAAGGTTGCTAATAAACAAAGGTGTCGCCTACAACTTGAACCTTTGCATAGCGAATATTATTCCGATTCAACAAGAGTTGCTTACAGCATTGAACTCTATCTCAGACATAGAGTCCGCACACAAACCTTTTCCTAAGGTGTATTCTAAAAGCCCGTGCGTTTATGGCCCTGCACGTTTATCCCAGTTTTAACGAACGCTCTAGGTATTCTACCTCAAAATCCCATAGGAACCGGCCTCAGTTCCACATTCGTATAGGTGAGTCTATCAAGAGTACTCCTGTAGCTATGTACTTCACTCAACATAGAGTATAGATCTCATTAAGAGTTTCTATTATCTCATCCTCTAGTCGCTGCAGGATTCATGCTTTCTTAATTTTCTCATAGCATGTTCTATCACTCATGACTTGTTATTACCCATTGAACCTATTTCTTGGGATCTCCAGTCAGTTAGGTCGGGTTACCATCACTTGTGATCTTTAGGCATTAGTCCCATCCTATTGGATGTGTTTATGACTTTCTTTCTAGTAATTCCTTTCGTCAAAGGATTAACTAATTCTTTATCAGTACGTACATGATCTACTTTAACCGTTTCTTTTGAGAGTAGCTAGCTCTCTAATTTGTTATGTGTTCGTGCCTTAATTATCGTCTCTTACTATTGTAGTAACGATTCTCAATTTTGTAATAGCTGCAGTACTATCACAATGAATTAACACTCCTGGCAACGGTTTTACCCACTAGGGGATCTCAACTAGCAAGCATTTTCTCAACTTGCTTCTTCACTAGTTTTCTCTAGTGTTCTCATCTCAGATCATTCCAGTGTGGATTAAGTCAATATCATATGTTTCAACAAACAAATCCTCCAGTGATGCTCAATGTGCAGCCACTGGTCGCTTAAGACTCATCTGAAGGATGTTCTATTTTGTATCTTGTACCATTCAAGTACAACAAGATACTCCTCATAATGTAATCCTAGAGTCATAGTCTTCTTAAGGCACCTTATGACTCTTTCAATAGCATGTTAATGCTTCTCACTTGGTCTACTAGTAAACTTGCACAATAGTTCCACGACATAGGCAATGTCGGGTCTAATACATTCAATGACATATCTAAGGACTGCCAATGATGCTCGCATATTCTATTTGTCTAACACCACCTCAAATGTTCTTGAAGAGTTTTACACTTGGATCATAAGGTGTGCTTGCAAGTTTATAGTCAAATAATTAAATTTCTTAAGATCTTGTGAGATTGATCAAAAAATTTCTTTTTTTTTTTGATATAGTAATCTTGAAACCAAGAATTACTTCAACTTCGCCTAGGTCTTTCTTATCAATGTTGTTGATCAACAATGATTTCTCATAATTTATAGCACGAATCTTTGAACCAAATATGAGCAAGTCGTCTACATAGAGACATATGATCGTGCAAATGTTATTTACATATTTATAGTGAATACATTTGTCACTTTCATTCACTTTATACTCATTCGATATCTTTTGGTTGTCAAATTTTTCATGCCATTTCTTAGGAGTTTAATTTTAGACCATGCAAAGATTTTTCTAACTTACTGACCTTGTTTTCTTGTCCATGAATCACAAAAACCTTCGGGTTGTTCTATATAAATTTCTTCTTCTAATTCACCATTTAAAGAGGCAGCTTTCACATTCATTTGGAGTACTATGAGTTATGTACATTGGCTAAAGGGACTAGTATCTCTCATGAATATGATTCAAGTGACTGGTGAATGAGTGTCGAAGAAATCTATATTTTTTCTTTGCTTAAAACCTTTTTCTACAAGGTGAGCCTTGTATTTAGCAACCGAACCATCAGGTTTTAGTTTTCCATTTCCAAAATTCAAATACAACCAACAGGTTTGCAATTAGGGGGCAAGTCAACTAAGAGTCGTGTTTCGTTAGACTCTAGAGAATCCATTTCATCGTTTACTGTTTTTTTTCTTTTCAAAAGTTAGCATCCAATGAAGACAAAGCTTCTTGAAGGCCAGATGGACCCTCTTCCAATATACAAACCATATAACTAGGTTTATACTCTTTAGCAATTATAGCTTTCTTACCTCTTTGAGGTTCTATAACATCTCGTACGATGTTTTCATAACTGTTTCTGATTACTGGAATGTGATCAGATGCAGTGCCCCTACTAGCTCTCAATTTAAAAGAAAATTTATTTTGCCCCCACTAATGGCCTGCTTTCACTAGCACACTCACTAGTGCCCCCACTATTCTTTATTTAATGGGGTATTTATTTACATAGAAATCGGTATCGTTTAATTCTATGCTCACTTTAGCATTTAGGTTTTAAAACTTATATGCTTCGCTATTTATAGCATACCTAATGAATACACATTCATAGGCTCTACTAGTGAGTTCAACTTTCTTGGGGTCCAGAATCCAAATATAATCCAGACAACCTCAAGTTCAAAAAATAAGACAAGTTGGGTTGTCTTTTCATCAAAACTTCTTAATTAGAAATTTTGTTCTTAGACTTGGGTACTCTATTCAACATAAATTTCAATTTTTGTTATAAAAATTGAACGTATCAAGCGTATCAATTTTATTTTTCAAAATTTACAGTCATATGATAAAATATATTTTTATCATTTCTAGTTTATGTGTCATCAAGTTCGCACATATCATAATTTATTAAGTTTAGAGGTTCAAATTCTCTAAACACTGATTTATATGAACTTTTAGTTCATTCATCTTGACTGCAAAAAATAAAATTTTCTAGTCATATAACTTTGGAATTAAGTCCAAGTTACTCAAGTTTAAAATTAAACGCTTGTTCATATGATAAATTTTGACATGTCAAATATTAAAATCACACAACTTATAAAATAGAGGGAGAATTTAATTTTGAGCATATCATCAAAGGTGCCGTCTTTTCCCCACAAGAATGCATGGAGCACAAGTCTCTCTTTAAGTCCGAGTCAACTCAGTCTTATTCAATAGAAATCTGAAATTCAGATTCTTTCTTATTTTGGAGCATGCATCACGTCCTAGAGAATAATTTTCTTTTCGGAAGTGATTTGCAACTTCACATCTCCAATGCCAACGAATTTAATGTTGTTATAATATACTAACAACACTTTCTTATTTACAGCAGTAGCATATGTTTTTGTACATAGCATAATCATAACAAACACAACACGAGACGCTAATGTTTATCCACCATTCACTTAATTCACCAACTAGATTGATTTAACTAGTCATATCAGTGAATTTCTTTTTAGTTAGGTTAGGCAGCGGGCAACAATTTACTTGCGGGACATATGACATGGTTTCTCACAATTGTATTAAAACTAAATTGTGAACCAGTGTCATTTCTTGATGGTGGCTGCTGATTTTTATTTAGGACCATTTTGGGGTTCCTATTCTGTTGGTAGTTAGAGTTACTTATTCACAGTGCGGTTCTGATTTTTGAAAATAAATTTCAAACATATTCAAAGTCGCATATGTGAATTTCTTAGTGTTGTTGTTATAGCAACAATCACTTCATTGTTTTAGTCCAAAAGTGTATTTCTATAGCCTTTTTATCCTTCTTGTATTTAGGGACAATAAAACTCGAGTTAGTAATTTCTTCGGTAGACATGGCAGATCGAAAACGTCTTAAAATTGTTGTTTTTGGATTTCCAAACTGTTGTATTTGGATTTCCAAATTCTATTTTGAAAGGGACTATCTACCGAAGTTGTTACTAGGTTGAGTCACGACCAGGTCGCTCTCTTTAAGACGTTTTGTGGCACTGCCCAAAATTGTGCAAGGCAGACTATCAACCACGCCGCCTTCGAGATTTACACCTTCAATATGGTACTAAGACCACTCTTTAATACTGAAACCACTTTCTAATATGGTACTATGACCACTCTATTATGGTGCTAGGACCACTCAAATATGGTGTTATCACCATTCTAACTTTTAACTTCTCCAAGAGTAGAAAAATATTGAAAGAATATTTATATACCATTAAGATCATTCTTAATTTCGACGGGACATTATTATTTCAGAAAGGGACTATGATCTTAAAAGTACTTTTTATTCCGAAGGGACATGTATTATCGAAGGGACTATGTTCTTAAGACCTTTCCTAATTCTGAAGGGACATTATACCGAATAAGGACTAAGGTCTTAAGAACACTCTTAAATCCGAAGGGACAGAAAAAGGAGATAAGAAGAAGAATAGCTCGTTAACACAAGCTGGGGGAGAAGAGAGAAAGAGTTCTCGACAACTCAATAGAACTCTTTGGTGTGATTTTTGAACTGAGTGGAGTCTTCTATTTATATAGAGATTTTGTAACTGTTTTAGCTAAAATTGCGGCAGCAGTTACTCTAATAGATAAGATCAAAAAGAAACTTAACCACTAATCAGTTCAACAATGTTTGTGGATAAGATCAAAAAGAAACAAATCCACAAAGGTGGAGGAAACAAACTCATTGGATATGAATGAAGGAAAAATAGGAAGTTCGGTTGAATTCTCAAACATTATCACAACCAACGTAAACTAAAATTATGGGAAGTGATATCTATGAATAAAAATAATAATTACTATTATTTTTATCATTATCAAGTATTTAAAATTAAATACCGCAATTTAAACACTACTAATGTGTGTGTTCTATTTTATGTGGGACCCCCACTCTCTATTTTTTCAATTCACATCACACTAGCTCAAAGTATTATTAGTTGGTGTTTAATCTTTCAATTTTCTTCCAACTTCACACCAATGTTCCAACACATACTCATTAATTATTAGATTCCTGGTTTAGTGAAATTAAACTTTCTTTTAAGTGAGTGGTATTGGTTTCCAAAAAAAAAAAAAGGTGAGTGCTATTGCTCTAAAGCCAATTGTTTTGGCGGAGTTAACCAAATTTCGGAACAAATAATTTGTCTCAGTCATTGATAAAATTGGTGGATATTTTACCAGTGACCAAAAATATATATTCATTATCATTCATCAATATAATATGGCACGAGTGATAAATTGTTCGATCTCTTAACTGTTTTTTTTCTTTTTTACGTGAATCTCTTAACTGTTTGGTTTATATATATATATATATATATATATATATATATATATATATATATTGACTTCTACAAAAATTCCATATAATACTCACAACAAGCATAACGACATCTCAAAAATAATAGTAAAAAAATACATGAGACATTTTAGGCCTTTGCTTTTCCCACCATACCCATTTCCCGTGCGCCCTATTTTTTTTATGAAAATGCCCATGTGATTTTTAGATTTTAGACTCCGAATTGAGTTTTTCCTTTGTTATGGGGGTGAAAAAAATTAGTTTTCCACCAATTCGTTTTTTATAATCTGAAAAATATAGTGTGTTCCTTCTTTTTTTGGATTATAGAATCCGAACATCCCTAGACACCTTTTTCAGGGGAAAAACAGTTCGGATTATATAATCCGAACTGTATCAGCACAAATTCTGATTCCATTTGCAACATGGATAACCCGTTTAAGGACCATATTAATCTTCCTAACTCTCATTCTTCTGTTTTAGGTCATTGTTAGTTGTTCTTAGTCAAAAATCTGGTTTTCGGACTACTTGATCAGATTGCTTCGAAACTTTCCTAGAAAATCAGAAGAAAAAAAAATCAAGGATCAAGACTCCCTTAAAAGAGACTTCTTGCAGGACCCCGCCCCTTAAAATCCAAAATTCCATCGTATAGACCCATTTTTCTTTTTTTTAATTTTTTTTCTTCATATTCTCAAAAAAATCTGAAAAAATTGCATTAGTTTTATTTGATTTTTAGAATTTTTTGTGGTATTTTTATATTTTTATGATTTTATTTACAGGTTTTTATCAATTTTTACTTTGTTTTTTTGTGGTATTTTCTCAGTACTTCAGTCTATAACAGCTTGGGAGCTGCTTTCCACCCCTATCTTCTGAAATTCAATCTTAATTTTTCTGTTGAAAACATCCTTCACTAGAAGAACACTTTGAGACGTTATACATACAGAATATTGGGTATACCTCCAGATATTTAGGCATGACTGATAGTGGAGTGTATCTAATTATTTTCTACTCATCATACTTATTAGTAAAATCACTCATTTTATTTACATCTCATGAATAGCGTAATTCTTTAAAGGACACGTGCGATCAAATGATTCTTATAGTTATAAGATCATACATTTGTTTGGGAGTCTTTGAGTCGAGTTTGTTGATGAAAATAAATTAAATTTTGTTACTATTACATATATAGTATATTAGGCTCAACATAGATTCTTGTACTGTAATATTTAAATAACAAACCTAGCAACCATTAACCATGGCTAACTATAATTCAGATGTATAAATCAGCAGCGTCAATCTACATAGTCTTAGAAGTGAGATTTCAGTCACAGATTTTAAATTATAAAAAAATTTAAATTGTAAATTTGTCTCACTTAACCGGTCTATGGCGAACTAAAAATCACATGTATACATCTAGACCGTACTGTTGGAATTAGGTCTAAACGACGATCAATTTCATAAGACATGCTCAATACAATACAAAAGTATAAATCATTAGTAGAAGCACATAAAACATTGAGTATGAATATGATCGGATCTACGATATATTTGATTCATTAAAGATTAGGAATTATGTATTAGGAATACCTAGATGAACCTTTTCATGGAAGCCATTCAACAGCAACAATCTGAACAGAGAGAAACATTGATATATTCTAAAACACAAAGGATAGCGGTGGCTAATTTTGTTCTTCCTCAATCGATACTTTTTTTTTCCTCAAGTTCTCTTCAAATGAGGAGAAGAGAAAATATGTCGTGTACGGTGTATTAGGTACCATAGTTTTCTTATTGTGTAATGGCTCCAAAATGATAAATAACTAATATAATTATTATAAAAATATTTGTCCACATAATGACATTGAAATATAATTAAATAATAAACTATTCCAACACATACATCATACTTTGTCTGGTGTTGTACTTTTGGACTAATCCCTTCGAATGTGTCCATTCAAACAAAACTAAAATTAGCATGGAAGATTGTTAAGAAACGAAAGGGGGAAAGCGTGTCTATTTGTACACAAAATACAAATCATTTAATTACTTTTAAGAATACATGTTATTTAAAAAAAAAACTTTTATTTTATCTTTTTTCAGTATTTGTCTAAATGGTGCGTCTAAGTCTTATGATCACACGAGAATTTTTTAGAGTTGGACTTAGCTTCTACTTTCTCCTCCCATTTCCAAGTTCTCACCACTGATACACCACAAGATCAAAAACATAAGGATTATGTGTTTTTGAATGAGGCGACTGCTTTTTAGGCACCCAATTATTGCTCTCAAGCACCCGCGGAATGGTAGTTCCGACAGATAACTTTTATTCGACATTTTTTAGATCGGTTGAGACACATTTTGAATCGGATGACGGTAGTTAACTACTGTTAGGCTTTTTTGGGTGCCTAAAGAGCAGTTGTCTTTGAATGATAAAAACATGGCAATTTGAGAATTGAGAGTAGGCCTTTTTTTGTGCTTTAATCAGGCTTGGGCCTCTTTGTATGGACTTTGCCTTTGTTTATTTCTTCAATCAGTGATACTGTGAGAATTTATTTTCTCACCCTCCATGTTCCCCACACTCCCTCTAAAATTTCAACAATGCCTTCGGATTTTTGGATTATAAAATCCAACTTAGGGGTTGTTTTTCCATTTTCATAGTGTAAAAAACTAGCCACGGTTGAATAAGAGTTAAAAAGAAACTCCCAACTACTTTCACTCTTGACCCAAAAAAGACTTCGACTCTGTACTTCTACACCAAAAGTTATAGATAAATCTAACTTATATCTCAAGAAATCTCATGAGTATATATATCTTTAAAAAAAAAATCTCGAGATTAAGTTACTATGTTCAATTATTTATTATATAGATTAAATTTTACAAATTTCTAGTTTTTGAATTAAAATTTCTTATTAAATTATCACCAAAAAAGTTTTTGAAGTTTGGTAAAATTTTAACTTATCTGATGCTTTTTCAAACAACTTAACCATAACATGTGTTTTTCTAAAATATAAATATAAGTCAAAGAAAGGAAAATATTAAATCAATGATGATCGATTAAGTAGAGTAATTCAAAGTTAATTAGTATAATTAGATTTATTTCATGTAAGCCTTATTATCATTAAAAGAAACAAATGATGTATCGTTGTTTAAAATAAATATACTTTATTTACGTTAAAATCTATTAAAGAAATTAAATTATTGTTGTGATTTTTAATTCTCCCTTGTGATCATTAAACTTCGAGTGAATCCTAAATTTTTTTCGTAAATTCATTTTTAAAATTGTAACATGTGAGTCGAATTAGTTCATTTATTAACTTCAATAATCACTTCACCTATTTATAAATTAAACTTCATTTTTTCGCTCCAATAAGAGTATCTTTAATGATGGGTGATTTACATATATTTTTTTTTTGGTCAAATGGGTGATTTACATATTTAATATCAAGTTAAATAGACACTCCTACCTCAAGAAAAAAAAAATAGACAATCCGCTGTGGAGTGAAAATATTTGATATCTATAGGAAAGACGGTCTATGGAAGGACCCCTCTATCTTTATTTTGTTAGCCGATCTCGCTAAACAAATTATGTTAAAATAAACTAATGTTGTTAACATGTGATGATATAGAATTATTTGTGAGATTATTTAGTAATTTTTTTTAGGTTCTCAGTAAAAAAAAAGATTGATATTTATTAGAGATATTAACATAAAAAATGTATAAATAATATGTCTCACTTAGACTCAAATGAGAAACTCTACTGTGGATTTGCAAGTCAATTTCAAAGTTGTTCGAATTGATTAATAGGAGTAGAGAAAATCAAAGTCTATCACCACTAACCTACTGGCCTTTTATTTTTGTTGATAGAACCTACTAGCCTTTGTTTTAAGCTTTTGTTTTGGTGTTTAAGAGTGACCTTAATTTTATCGATTCATGCATGCATGTAACGTATGAGAATTAAGCAGGGATATGTACAAGGAGAAGTTGCTCCCATACTTTTCCGTTGTCAATCAAGAGTCTCAAACTCTCTGCATCACTTTTTCTTCATCGGCATATAATTCAGGAAAGTACCTCTAGGAACAATGATTTAAGCCTAACGTATATTTGGGCTCACATACATAAAAAAACACTTATCATTTAATTATTTTAAAAGGCTTAAATATAACATTGGTTCATACACTTTCACCAAATTTTGGTATTGATCCCTACACTTTCACCAAATTTTGGTATTGATCCCTGCACTTTTTTTTGTTTGACATTGGTCCCTGCACTGGTTTTGGTCCTTCTGGTAAGTCCAAGTTAAAAAAAAAAACAGTGTGCCACCTGGACCAATCATTCCACGCCACGTGCACACTAAAAGAAAAAAATATTTCAACTTTTTAATTATTATTTTATTCATTATTTTTTGACTTAAGTCCCTGCCATGCACTTTCAGCATTTTTTTATATTAGTCCATGCACTTTGGTATTAGTCCCTGAACCATTTTTAAAAACAAAAAAAAAAAACTTTCAATGATATTATTATGTTTTATTATTATTTTGTTCATTATTTTTATTGAGAATAATTATAAAAAACAAAATAAAAAAATCTTTTTAAAGAATGATTAAGCTTTAATTGTAATGTCTCACCTTTGTAATCATTTAATGAGATGCAACATTGAGCTTCAACGTAGCGCTAGCAAATAAAGGAAAAACTTAATCAGAATTTGCCAAGTTACATGGGTTTTCCTGGCAATATAAAACAATCCATGAAACAGATGATGTCAAATTCAAAAGATACTTCAATCCATGTTTATGAAGAAACAAAATTTCAAATTTTTCCATGCCTTTTTTATGGCCATTATCTTTAGAAAATAAGATTATGTGATATAGAATGCTTGCCCCCTTGGCGATATTGGTGTACGGTTGGATATTTGGTTGTTGGCTTCATGTTTGCTAAAATCAAATAGACAACAATTTGTGCTTCAGAAGCTGAGATCTCAATTGTATGTCTTCAGAAGCTGGAACAGTACTTCAGACGCACTGTTCAGACGCTGACTTTCGTTGACCTTCAGAAGCTGCATTTCAAAAGCACGTTTTCTGCGTTCATTCTTGTGACTTGGTTCTGTTAATTTTTTCACAGTATCTTTCGAAGATTTGATTGAAGATTTATCCAAGCTGATGTTTCTAGAAGGCAGATTAATTCGCGTGAAGATTTTGATTGAAGATTTGTTTCTTTTATTTAAGAAAATATTTTCAAAGCAATCTTTGGAAAATATATTTCTAAAATATATTTGCTTCTATGAGCTTCTAAAGAATTTTAGAATAATATCTGTTGAAGATTATTTTGTTCAGAATTATGTGCTGTTGAAGACTATATAAGGAGGACACTGTTATTGAAGAAATTCATTCAAAACAGAAGAGAGAGTCATACTTAGTGTTTTGAGTTTGTGAGCTTTATGCTTTGTTTTGTACACCACTCAAGTGTTTAGAGTTGGTTGTTGTTTTATTGAGTTGTAATCACTTAAAGCTTTTAAGCAAAAGTGACGTACTGAGTTTTTAGGAAAGTGTCTCCATCTTTGATTGTTTAAGAGTCTGATAATCACTGGGGCAGTGATTACTTGAGTAGGAAGTAAGTGGGATCTTATATCTAGGAGTTCCGATGTAGAAATACCACGGGTAGTGATTAAGTGAGAAGGGGCTGTGAAACAGGGGTTGTTGTCATAGGGGTTGTGAAACAGGGGCTGTGTCATAGGACTTCGAATTGATACTATTTTAGTAGATTTCCTTCCTGGCTTGGTAGCCTCCAGATGTAGGTGAAGTTGCACCGAACTAGGTTAACAAATCAACTGTGTTCCTTTACTTTCTCTCTTTTATATTTCTGCTTCTGAACTGCTGTTTGCATACTCTGTTTTATGGTTCAGAACCAGGTCTTGCCAGAATTTCATGTACATTTACAATTAAAGCATAATTCTTTTTTTAAAAAAATATTTTATTATTTTATTTTTTATAATTATTCTCAATAAAAATAATGAACAAAATAATAATAAAGCATAATAATATCGTTGAAAGTTTTTTAAAGAAAAAAAGGGTTTAGGGATCAATACCAAATTATAGGGACTAATATAAAAAAATGCTAAAAGTGCAGGGACTTAACTAAAAAAATAATGAATAAAATAATAATTAAAAAACTATTTTTTTTTGTCTTTTAGTGTGCCACGTGGTGTGGAATGATTGGTCCACGTGGCACACCGTTAGTTCTGCCTTTCTTTTAACTTGGATTTAACAGAAGGACCAAAGCCAAAAAATTTACAAAGTGTAGGGACCAATGCCAAACAAAAAAAAACGCATGGATCAATGCCAAAATCTAGTAAAAGTGCAGGGATCAATGACATATTTAAGCGATTTTAAAATATTCAATATTTGTGATCATATATAGGAGTGTTTAAAACCGAACCAATTCAGTAGAAAAACTACAGACCGAACCAACCCAAACTAAAACCAACGGCATTTTGGTTCGGATGTATTCAGATCATTTCTTTACTCAACCGCATGGTTTGGTTTAATTTGCGATTTTTATTTTACCAACAGAACAAAACTAAACCAAACCGCAACATAAGAAAAACATTAATTATACATATGTCACCTAGACCAATATTCATAGAAACTAGTTTCTTATTTGCTTTTTATTTCAAAAATGTATTTATGTGCTACTTGAACTTTTAGAGAATGATAAATCTTAGTCTTTTGCATTTTTTAAAAAATAAAATTATTTTTTGTCCACGTTTTTAATTTGGTTGTAGTTGAAAACATTGTTGGATGAAAATGAAATGATAATGTTGGATGAAATTTAAAACATTGTTGAAAACATTGCTGGAAACATGTTTATTAGCTTTTTAACTGCACCAACCGATCCAACTCAAATCGCGTTAGTTTGGTTTGGTTTTGTTCGGAATTTATTTTAAAAGTGAATCAAACCAAACCACATGTTTTTTATCTTACAGTTCAGGTGACTTTAATTAGCCTCAAAAACGAACCAAAAACGTTGTGAACACTTCTAATCACACAAGACTTCTCTTTTAAGTCATCATGTTTTTCACTATTATTTCGGTACTTTTCTTTTCTTTTCTCTCTCTATTTAAAGCACATACACATGACAAATGAGTAAAGATTGAGTCGTTTTGAACAAACTGTTGGTTTTGGATTTTCAAACTGTTGTATTTGGATTTCCAAATTCTATTTTGAAAAAGAATATCTACCGAAGTTGTTACTAGGTTGAGTCACGACCAGGTCGCTCGCTTTAAGACGTTTCGTGACACTGCCCAAAATTGTGCAAGACAGACTATCAACCACGCCGCCTCCAGGATAAAACAAGTCCAACTATAATTGTGCGGTTAACTACTGCACTCAAATATGGTGTTATCACCATTTTAACCTTTAAGTTCTCCAAAATATCAATATGATACTATGACCACTCAAATATGGTGATACTATCATCCTGATTTTTAACTCCTCCAAAAGTAGAAAAATATTTGAAAGAATATTTATATATTGTTAAGATCATTCTTAATTTCGACGGGACATTATTATTCCAAAAAGGGATTATGATCTTAAAAGTACTCTTTATTCCAAATGGACATATATTATCAAAAGGACTATACATTTCTTAATTCCGAAGGGACATTATACCAAATAGGGACTAAGGTCTTAAGAATACTCTTAATTCCGAAGGGACAGAAAAAGGAGATGAGTAAAAGAATAGCTCGTTAACACAAGCTGGAGGGAGAAGATAGAAAGAGTTCTCGACAACTCAATAGAACTATTTGGTGTGATTTTTGAACTGAGAAGAGTCCTCTATTTATATAGAGATTTTGTAACTGTTTTAGCTAAAATAGCGGTAACAATTACTGTAATGGATAATATCAAAAGAAAACTTAACCACTAATCAGTTCAACAACATATGTGGATAAGATCAAAAAGAAACAAATCCACAAAAGTGAAGGAAACAAACTCATTGGATATGAATGAAGGAAAGATAAGAAATTCAGTTGAATTCTTATTCTTATCACAAACAACATAAGCTAAATTTATGGGAAGTGATATTCACGAATAAAAATAATAATAATTATTTTTTATCATTATCAAGTATTTAAAATTAAATACCGCAATTTAAACACTACTAATGTGTGTTCTATTTTATGTAGGACCCCCATTCCCTATTTTTCAATTCATATCACACTAGCTGAAAGTCTTATTACTTGGTGTTTAATCTTTCAATTTCCTTCCAACTTCACACCAATGTTCCAACAGAAACACATATCATCTTTGTGTTGGATAAAAAATCTTTATTTTTTTTATACTTGGACCAACCAACCAACCGATAATAAGCGTGATTATTTTGGATCGGATTATCAAGCTGTACATTTTATTCTTTGAAAATTTCAACATTTAGATCAAATTCCACAATTTAGAATTCCAGCACTTGATTTTTTTTTCTCAAAAAAAAAAAAAACACTTGAACTAAGTTGAAACTTGAAACACTTCTATAGATACAACATACCAAAATAAAGGAAAGAAAAAAGAAAGAAAAAAAATCACAATTTTCTACGAATGAGTCATTAATTCAAACCAAGTCCCTTCAGATTTGTTAGGTTATCATATTGATCAAATTGACTTGTATAGTCATGTGACAACATCATTTGTATTTGTCCATCTAACTAGTCATGTGCAAATTGTGAAGAGCAAATCAATATGAATTTAACTTGTATGTATTGTTACGTTAATAAAGACTTACACATATGTAACGAATTATATTTGATACATCCATAATTTTAAGATATTTTAGAAATTGTTCTGACCCCAATAACTTGGAGGGTGTCTGAGTGACTTGAGGTCTAAACATAAATTAATTGAACAAACTAACATAATAATGAAAAATAATTAAATGTATTATGTATGTACACAACGTTTTTATAATGAGAATGCATATAAATTA